>VZRI01007419.1:48441-61237 GCA_013397515.1 Upupa epops
GATCCTGCTGTGGCAGGGGGATCGGACTGGAGGATCTTTCCCGGTCCCATTCCCATCCCTAAGGGTTCTGTGACTCGGTCTGGGGGATCCTGCTGTGGCAGGGGGATTGGACTGGGTGATCTTCCCAGGTCCCATTCCCATCCCTGATGATCCTATGACTGGAGGTGTTTTTTCCAAGAGCAAAGACATTGTGTTTCCAGAGAGCTTAGACCACTGTTACCAACAGGGAGCTATTAAAAGACCGATTCTTGCCCACTTCCCGAAGACGACGGAGCGAGTAAAGCCAGGTTTAGCAGCAGCACGTGAATGAGACACCTCTTTTCCTGTTTGAAATCACTTCGGGTCAGAGCACCTGGCAGCACGCAGACAGGCACAGACCTAAAATACCCCTGGGGCTCTGTTTTCCACCTCCATCCATCAGCGGTAACAGCAGATCACAGGGTTTGCAGGTTCCAAGCGCAGGGAAGAGCCTCCTTTCTTTCAGGCTTAATAAGCTTGGCCTCCATCAGCTTTTCTCACATCAGCCCAAGTGTCACAGTCGGGTTGGGGGAAGCTTGTTAGCAGTAATTACCAGCAGTCGGTCCTATTATTTGCCAAAGTAATTTTCCCTGCTAAGTACCACCAGAACTGCCTCGAGCCCTTCCAGTCCCTCGCCTTCCTCTCCTCCCTTTTAAGCAGGTGCATTTTCCCATGGTACTGCCCCGCGCGGCGCGGGACGGGGCAGAGGCGAGGCGCTGGGTATCAATGTGGGCTTGAGAGATGGGGTCAGCCCTAGCCAAAGCCTTTCACAAACATAGGCTGAACCCTATTAGGGATGCAAATCCACTCTCTAAGTGAGGATTGTTTTGGTGGCATAATGCAGCCCGGGGAATTCTTGGGCAGCCCCAGCTTTTCAGCGCAGGCCTTTTGTCTGGGTCTCAGCAAATCTCTGCAGCCTGTTTAAACCCCGGCTATTGTCCCCCCACGGCTCAATCGATTTCTCTCCTGCCACCGGCTCACAATGGGCTGATGCCAACATCTTTGTTACTGCTTTTGTACCGTATATCAGAGTAATGTTTCAGCAGATTGAGACCTAGCAGGAAGAATTAAACCTGGACTACGCCGAGCGCGATGAATCGCCGGATTTGCATGTCATTTCAGGGGGGGGGGGTCCTGCAGGGTCTTTCTCAATGGCGCTGCGTCTGGAAGGATGCGGCCGAGGGATGAAGTGACAGAAGAGGAAGTGATTTAGATAGTCGCTGACAGCTCAATACAAGATGCAGATGAATCGAGGCGATCGCATCCTCCTAGGCTGCTAAACAGGTAGGTACAGGGGGGAGCCCACGCGGCCTCTGCTGCGTGATGCTGCGCGGTGCTGCCAGAAGAAGGGAGGATGCAGGAGATTTAGCTTATTCAGCAGGAGGTTACTCTGAAGCAGCCTCAAGTGCCAGGGCACACGGCTCTGATGTTTTGATCCTACTGTTCTTGGCCAAAAGATGAACTGCTGATTGAGTCGGGTCTCGACATTACACGGGCAACGCATTTCCAGGTCCCGCCGTGCTGTGCAGCACACGTCCAAGGGAATGGCTGTGCTCTACGGGAAACAACAGGGCTGGAATCACAAGGAAAGGCTGAGGGAGCTTGGAGAAGAGGAGGCTGAGGGGGGACCTCATTCCTGTCTCTAAATCTGTGACGGGTGGCTGTCAGGAGGGATCATTAGGGATGGGAAGGGACCTGGAAAGATCCCCCAGTCCAATCCCCCTGCCACAGCAGGATCCCCCAGACCCAGTGGCACAGGAACACAGCCAGGCGGGGCTGGAACGTCTGCAGAGAAGGAGACTCCACAGCCCCCCTGGGCAGCCTGGTCCAGTGCTCTGGGACCCTCCCTGGGAAGAAGGTCCTGCTGAGACTGAGACAGAACCCTCCTGGGCAGCCTGTTCCAGTCCTCTGTAATTACTGAGCAGTTCTCACTACCTCTTCCTTAGGTAACTCCAGCTCTTGAGTTCTTTGTCACCAGTCCTCATCAGCTCCTGCTATCGCTCAGAAAAAGGAAGGATCCTCACATCTCAAGCCGTATTCCTGCTTTCCTCACTCTTTGAAAGTCATTACCATCCTCAGTCTGGCTTTAAAAGTCAGCTGCACTTGTCATTCTTCACACCACTCTCCTTCTCACGGTGTTGAAGGTGCAACCACGGGAAGGAGCAGATCCATGAGTGGCATGGCATGTTAGACTGCCTGGGTGCCCCTGCCACGAGGCTTTCAGTTGAACAGAGCGCGCTCACTCCTGTCTCTATTACCTCTAGCAACTCAGGTCACTGTCATCAGCCTGACTAAGACAACTAACGCTTGGGTGATGTCGCAAGATGCTCTGGTTTCACCCTGACCCGAGACACCCTGACCCGGGAGCATCACATACATGTCACAGTGGGCTCCCAACCTTCCTTCATTGACCAGGGCAAGGGACTGAATGCTTTCTGTAATGCCTAATGCCACCCCCAAATCTCCGCTGAGATGGAACAAACCCACCTGCAAGCAGGACAGGGAGCATCACAGGCACCAAATCACGCTGTGGCACTAGGGCCAGATGTCTTCAAACAAGAATCAGCGAGTGACTGCACCATTGGCACACAACCCTCCCCGTACGAAGGCCGAGGAAAGGGAAGGCAGCCTGGCTGAGCGCTGTCGAGGTTTATAGGAAGCACGATCTGTCAGGTCAGGTCTTCACGCAGGACCCAGCGCGCTGTTACAGTCCCCCACACTGTAGTATCTATGTCATCCCACACACATGCAAATAGAGGTCATGGGAAAGCCTAAGGATGGCAGGGCTATCTTTTCACTCCAGTACTCATTATCATAAAATCAAGCACAGACAGCATTCAGGCTCCTCAAGACACAGGCTTAAACCCAGCTGAACTCTCAACAGCACAGGGGGGTTGTGGAGTCTCCTTCTCTGCAGACGTTCCAGCCCCGCCTGGCTGTGTTCCTGTGCCACTGGGTCTGGGGGATCCTGCTGTGGCAGGGGGGCTGGACTGGATGCTCTTTCAAGGTCCCTTCCTATCCCTAAGGATTCTATAAGTTCATGGCTTGGTCTGGGTGATCCTGCTGGGGCAGGGGGGTTGGACTGGATGCTCTTTCAAGGTCCCTTCCTATCCCTCAGGATTCTATAAGTTCATGGCTTGGTCTGGGTGATCCTGCTGTGGCAGGGGGTTTGGACTGGATGATCTTTGGAGGTCCCTTCCCATCCCTAAGGATTCTGTGATTCCTGAAGTCATAGAAACCCCCTGAAATCTTTCTCTAATAAATAATCCCAGGTCAGTAAGCAGAGCTTAACATCTGATACAGAATCACTGAGGCTGCAAAAGACCTCCGAGACCACCAAGCCCAGCCTATGACCCAACCTCACCACGCAGACCACGGCAAGCAAACCCCCTGTAGGGCAGAGGGGAGCCCTTGCCCCGCAAACACACCCTCAGGTCCTCAGCGACAGATGAAGCCAAGGTGCCCGCTGGTTTTCAATCCCAGACAGGACACTTTCTCCTAGAACCACGCGAGACCCTACAGCGGCCGCACGAGCAGCGCTTCCTCCGCAAGCTGCGCGCTCAGGCTTAGAAGAGCCCTGCTCAGACCTCCGCCAGGCCCAGCCAGGCTGAACCGCGAGCGAATTCCCGGTGGATATCTATCGACACAGTCGTGTTATCGCCGTGTTCCGGGGGTTATTAGAGGAAAACATTAAGAGGATTATCTGCTTTGCCTTCGAATGAGCTTGCTGTCTTCAGGGGGAGCATCAATAATGAGTTGATGTGTTGCTCAGCATCCCCCAGCCTGAACTTCCAGGAGTTGCTGAAACTCAAGCCAGAACTTTTCCAGAGTACTTGGAGAACAAGTTTCTTAGCTCAGAGCTATGAGGTGACAGCCTGGGCGCTCAGTTTGGCTCTCCTTGCCTTGTGTGTGTGGCTCTGACAGAACGGATGGCGTTAGCACGTGTGCTTTACACTGCCCTATGCCCCTCGGCTTGATGTCACCCCATCTCCACTCTCAAACCCTTCCCTGGCACTAAAGTCACTGAAATCCACACTCCCTGCCTTAAGCTGTTGTTTCTCTCACTGTTGGTACTGATCTTAAATGAGATTTTCCTGTAAAAACCTGTTGTCATCTGGAACCCTGTGTCCAGTCCTGGGACCCTCAGTGCCAGAAGGACAGAGTCCCCCCTCAGCTTCCTCTTCTCCCAGCTCCAGAGCCCCAGCTCCCTCAGCCTCTCCTCATCAGGGAGCTGCTCTCCTTCCTTCATCCTCTCCGTTGCTCTGCGCTGGACACCCTCCAGCAGCTCTGTGTCCTCCTGGAACTGAGGAGCCCACAACTGGACACAGCCCTCCAGATGTGGTCTCACCAGTGCAGAGTAGAGGGGGAGAAGACCCTCTCTCACTGTGCTAACCACCCCTTTCTGATCCCCCCAACACTCTACTGGCCTTCATGACCACAAAGCCAATTGCTGGTCCATTTGCTCTCCACAAACCCTTGAGGACCCCTCTTCCCAGGGGTGCTCTGCATCTGCTTTGCAGAAGAAGGGTCTGCTCCAGAAGGCATTCTTCTTTCTCTGCCTTGCAGGTTCCTCTACTGAAGCTACAGCAGCACTACCGGGGGAAACTCAGCTCTGCAGTAAACGTGCTGACGCTAGAGTGAGAAGCATGACTCCGTACTGCACTGGGAATGGAATCCAGGAGGGACCACAAGCAGCAAAACCCTCTCAGGACACGAGATTCTAGTCCTGTGCAGCAGTCAGTTAAAGGAACCCAAGCAGGAACCGATGAAGGAACGTGAGCAAGCAGTCGCTGGATTATTCTAGCGAACTTGTTTATCGCCAGATGACTGCAACGCCGATGAATATGTATGAGAGCCGGGTAGGGAGATGACAATCCCAGCGCGTGGCAACGGCCCAACTTCAGAGGGTTTTAAGTGTCGTGGTAGAAGCAAACAAAACCACACAGAACTTTCCTGAATCCTAGAATCCTTAGGGTTGGGAAGGGACCTGAAAAGATCACCCAGTGCAGTCCCCCTGCCACAGCAGGATCCCCCAGACCCAGTGGCATAGGAACACAGCCAGGCGGGGCTGGAACATCTGCAGAGAAGGAGACTCCACAGCCCCCCTGGGCAGCCCCTTCCAGGGCTCCGGGACCCTCCCTGTGTCCACCCAGCCCTATTACCCTTAGGTGCTATTTGCATTACACTCGGTAGCTGCACTTCAGGCAGCCAGCAGAGACAGTTCCACACTGGAAAAGGAACTCTCTAATTCTCAGGCAGCCTTGTTAGGTCCCATGCAGCAACCTCAGCACCGCTCTGAGCCGACACCTCCAGTTCATAAATCGAATGTGTGTACCTACGACAGCCACACAAACCTACCCACAGCATCTTCCTGGAGACTACCCTGTCGAGTCCAATCGGCACACACACAGCAAGCATAGAAAACAGAAAAGAATGAGTGATCTTATCATTACGTCCTTGCTGTGATACTCTAGTCATCACATCGGCACTAATCCACGTGGAATCACAGAATCATCAGGGATGGGAAGGGACCTGGAAAGAGCATCCAGTCCAATCCCCCTGCCACAGCAGGATCACACAGACCCAGTCACAGAACAGAACATTATGGATTGGAATTGACCTGGAAAGAGCATCCAGTCCAACCCCCTGCCACAGCAGGATCCCCCAGACCGAGTCCAGGTGGGTTTCAAACATCTCCAGAGGAGGAGACTCCACACCCGCCCCAAGCAGCATGGTGACACATAACCCATCGCACATCAGCAACTCCATGCACCTCTGTCTCCAGCAACCTGTGCCTCCCGTAAATACAACACCCCCCCAGAATAATGGGCTTTTGAACAGCAGAGGAAACCCCAGAGCAACCAGCTACCAGCAACGGGCTACCAACAACAGGCTTCACACACACGACTACTGAGCTGGGTCAGTTTTTAGTCCATACATCACTTCAGGTTTCAGTGCCTGAGAAAAAAGTCCGACCAGGACTCGCCGACGCGATCCTCCCCGCCAGAGGATTGCCGTGTTTAGGCACAGCTCACTGCCAGCCGCCTCTGTTCTGCCAGCTTTACGCCTGCTTCCCACAAGCAACGAGGGAAGGGAAACAGAACGAGCGCCTGACAAGGGCCGGGGCTGGCGGGCACCTGGCGATCCATGTGCACTGCCTCCCCTTCCCAGCGCAGGGCTCGTATTGTCCTCCCAGTTACTGTTGGCTGGGTTCATGAACTGTGGAGACTCGGTGGAGGTAGAGATCAGTCTGGTAGGAAAGGCGAATAAATGATAAAAGAAATAAAGGAGGAAACATTAAGTGATGGAAAAACAAGGCAGAGATTAAGAGAGATGACAGTACTGAGAGAAGAGGATAAGCGGGGAAGAATGACTGTGCTAGAGGATTTCCTAAAGCCCTGTCCTATGGGAACGATGCTGTTAGCAGGGGGCTGTGGAGTCTCCTTCTCTGCAGACGTTCCAGCCCCGCCTGGCTGTGTTCCTGTGCCACTGGGTCTGGGGGATCCTGCTGTGGCAGGGGGACTGGACTGGGTGATCTTTCCAGCTCCCTTCCGATCCCTGATGATTCTACGATCCCCTGAGCTTTTCACTATTCACCCAGATGAAAACATCAGGTGGCTAACATTTTATCCTCTTGGGCTAACATTTCTGGCCTTTTACCCTTTTATAGGGATTCTAGACCAGGTGATGAGCTCAGCCGTGTTCACGCTCTCAGTACCCCACGTACCTCACCAGCTCCCCGATGTCAGACACTAAGGTCAAGGTTCTGCCTGTCCCTGCCTGCTGTTTGTCCTCCGGAATCCACACAGCCGCCAGCACCATCCCGTGTCCCGCCATCCATCACGTTAACGCGCTTCCGCAGGCCTTATCTGCACCTCCAGGAAACCACCTTGTGATGGTATGCCACGGCGGCGAGAGGTGAGGGAGTCCTTGATGAGACTGAGCACTCACGGGAGCTCGTGTGGAGCCGACAGGCGGGATGCGACACCATCAGCCGAGCGGGACCGTGTGGCGGCGCAATCATTGACCCGGAGTTGCCTGAAAAGGGTTTATTAAGTGCCTGAGGAGGGTCACTTGTCACGGGTCAGTGAGGGATGGGGTCAGCCAGCCAGACACCAGTGCAAGGCAGTTTCACACGCGTGAGTACTGCCTCATGGGCTGTGGGATTCACAGATTGATCCATTCCGGTTGGAAGGGACCTGATCATCTCTGGAGGGGGCTGTGCAAGATTCTAACACGAAGTGGGTGCCAACCATGAATCCATGCGCTTAGGGAAGGCTCGCCAGTACCAGGATGCCTTTGAGTCGGGCTCAGCCCCAAGGACTCGTTCCTGAAGAGGGACTGGTAAACTGCTGGGTGCTTCAAGAGAGACAGATTCAAGGGGAAGACCCCGCGGTGGATGGAGTTGGGCTAATTGAAACCAGCTAACGCTGTGCTGGGAAGGAGCTGTAGCAGTCAGACAGACTCAGGCACCCATGCAAAGGAGAAAGGAGTCGCTAATTGTAAAGGACAAGAGCCCAGGTCACTGGTCTGCAGTAACCGCTTCAGTCCGACCCTGTTTGAAAGCCAACATGAGATAATCCTCTTCTAATTGAACCCAGAAAGCAGCACTGGTGCTGTGCTTACCACGACGAGCCTGGACCGGGCACCCCCGGCCTCTCCGCTCTGCCACGGGGTGTTTAGTGTGACCTTGGAGAAGCCACAGGCTTTCAGTTCCTTATCTCTGAGTTGGGGATTACATTCCGCTGCTGGGAGACAAACATTGCTCAGATACTGCACTGATAGCATCGCAAATACAGGAGTAAGTTATTAGAGCTATTATCTTCAGAGCAAGGACACAGACCTGAACGCATGCACGCTGCAACTGCCAGGACTCAGGCTCAGCCCACGCCAGGCTCTTCAGACACTACTGTGATACAGATAATCAGCTGGAGACATAACATAGGGTGCTCAGAGCCTGGGCTGCACTGCCCAGGGCAGTGGGGGAGTCCCCGTGTCTGGAGGTGTTGAAGGACAGCCTGGCTGTGGCCCTGAGTGCCCTGCTCTGGCTGCTGGGGTGATGCCAGGTGCTGGGCTGGGCTGGAGGAGCTCAGAGGGCTCTGCCAGCCTCAGTCACTCTGTGATTCAGTGTGAATTCCCAGTGAAGGGAGCAGAAAAGAGGACAGTGCACGATAGTTTGGATGCAACCAGTGCTTGCTCTTCAACCGAGACGGCTGCGCTCCTCCGCACTAGGAAGAGGTCCAGAGAACAGGGCAACTCCTCAACTGAGAAACCAGGTTCTCCCCTTGAGCTTCTGTCCAGGCACACAGAATCAAACCAAGAGAAGCTGAGAGGAAGGGTTGGTCTCAGAATGGAATTTAGGAGAGAACAACAAGGCTTCAACACCACCGAGCGGGGCTGAGAAGAGGGCTCGCTGCTACGAGGATGTCCCCCCTCGTGGTTTGCACTGACTACATCGTCTTGTATGGACATTCTCCTGTCGCTTCAGCAGGGAGAGGTGGCCTGCGGTCACAAAACGACGAGTTAGGAAGAACTTTAAGGAGACACTGTGAAAAACAGCCTTTCCTACAGAGGACCAAGGGCTTTGGGGTGCTAATCCAGGAAAAGCTCAAGGTGAGCTGACAGTGCACTCGGGCAGCCCAGGCAGCCACCCCTATCCTGGGCAGCATCAAGAGGGTTGAGGACAACAGGTCAAGAAAGGTGATGCTTCCCTTCTGTTCTGCCCTTGTGAGACCCCCACCTTGAGTACTGCATCCAGTTCTGGTGTCCTCACTGTAAGATGCATATAGATCTGTTGGAACTAGTCCAGAGGAGGGCCACGAGGATGATCCAGGGGCTGGAGCCCCTCTGCTAGGAGGGCAGACTGAGGGAGCTGGGATTGTTCAGCCTAGAGAGGAGAAGGCTGCGGGGTGACCTTACAGCAGCCTCCCAGTATTTGAAGGGAGGCTACAGGGAGGCTGGAGGGGGATTTCTCACAGGAGCCCCCAGAGATGGGGTAAGGGGAAAGGGCTTTAAACTGGAGGAGAAGAGGTTTAGATTGGAACTTAGGAGGGAATTCTGCAGTATGAAGCTGGTGGGGCTCTGGAATAGGTTACCCAGAGAGGCTTTTTGGGTTACCTTTGGGTTACCCCCAAAGAGGAATGCCCCCTCCTTGGAGGGCTAGGGAGGATGAGGTTCAAGACCAGGTTGGATGAGGCTTGAGCAGCCTGGTCTAGTCAAGAGGCACCCCTGCTCATGGCACAGGGGGTGGGTTAGATGATTTCCAAGGTCCCCTGAGCCAGCCTGTGGTTCTATGATAGTCATGGAGAGCACCAGTGCCTCTCCACACACAGTGCCTTGAATCTCTCTCATTAATCAATTAGATGGTAATAATCTCCCCCTAAATTTGGCCACTAATAGGACGTGGGATTGAGATAAAAACACTTCAAGGTAAATCTTTGCTCTCAAGGAACCCTCTCAATCACCGTCCTGAAATATTTCAAATAGCAATTGCTGTGGAAATACGATTTGATCTGTAAAACACTACGACTGGCGTTTCCACATGATCCATCAAGGCAAGCCCTTGGCTGAGGCAGACAGGAGACGCTTACTCAGGTGACTGACTGTCTAATGACAACTACTAACGCCTCTTCAGCAAACATTACCACGCACAGGGATAAAAATAAAAGCCAAGTCAATTGTGTGCATCAGCTGGAGACTCCAGAAGAGAGACTGAGACCTCAGGAAACAAAAGGCTGAGGAGAACCAGGCAACATCTCTCTGGGGGGTTTAGGGGTCTCCTACGAGCACACGCAGCACCTTAGCAAGACTTAGGTATAAGCAGAAGCACCTACAAGTTAGTCCTCTACCTCCTCATTAATCAATTAATCCTCAAAGGAGCATCTCTGGGTACCAAGGAGACCGTTGGGCAACTAACAGAGCGGTTCAAATGATGCACAGATCCCACCTAAGTCCTGTTGCTCGCAGGAGACTCGACAAGAGAAGCTGCTTAAAGAGAGGAGCCACTCGTTTCTGGAGTGACTCTTCTTTTCTAACCTTCCAGCTGTCACTAGGACATTTCCTTCTGCCAAAGAGCTCACCAGCTCTGCCCACAGCCCAGACTCAGGGAGACACATGGGAGGGAAACAAAGAGAACAAGCTAGGCAGACTGTTCAAACATGTATTCTGTTTGCTGACGAGAGAAACCTAGTGGGGGCCCCCAAGGATCAGTACTGGGACCAGTCCTCTTCACTCTGTTCATTACTGACTGGGATGAGGGATCAGGGGGCACTGCCAGCAAGTTTGCTGAGGACACCGAGCTGGGACCCTCCCTGGGAAGATACCCCAAGACACCCAAGGTACCAGTCANCAAACATGTACTCTGTGCTGATGAGAGAAACCTAGTGGGGCCCCCCCAAGGATCAGTACTGGGACCAGTCCTCTACACTCTGTTCATTACTGACTGGGATGAGGGATCAGGGGCACTGCCAGCAGGTTTGCTGAGGACACCAAGCTGGGACCCTCCCTGGGAAGATACCCCAAGACACCCAAGGTACCAGTCAGCCTACAGCTAGATCTGGGCAGCCTGTTCCAGTGCTCCAGTACCCTCCCTGCATCGAGATTCCTTCTGATATTGATATGGGCTGAGGGATTCTAGAGGAAAAGCATAGATGCTTGTAAGGGAAGGGGTTAAAACCTGAGAGAAGGTGTTTATTCCCTAGTACTGCACATGGTCTCTTAAAATCCAACAGGAAAACATCACGGAGCTTGGAAAAGGATGAAACCACAAGTCACTCTTAACTAACTTCTCTCTGCTACCTCGCTGAGTACTGCGAGATCCAGCAGGAAGAGCCTAGCATGTGGATTCACTTAAGCGTGTGCTGGCCCTCCTAAGTGAACCCCGCGTAGCAAATGAGGGGACAGGAGGAGGCATCTCCTGGTACTGAAGTTCTCTGTCTCCCTGTGCAGAAAGGATTGGCATTCTTCCACTCACCTGTCCCTACAGCTACCTTTGGCTTCTTTGAAGACCTAGCTGTAGGTTGCCTGATACCTTGGCTGTCTCGGGGTATCTTCCCAGGGAGGGTCCCGGAGCACTGGACCAGGCTGCCCAGGGGGGCTGTGGAGTCTCCTTCTCTGCAGACGTTCCAGCCCTGCCTGGCTGTGTTCCTGTGCCACTGGGTCTGGGGGATCCTGCTGTGGCAGGGGGATTGGACTGGAGGGTCTTTCCAAGTCCCTTCCCATCCCTAAGGATTCCATGCAATAAACCCCTCACCTTTCAGCTAGGGATAACAGCACCTTTCTGAGTGCTGAATTGATGGGATTTCATCCCAATTCTTACAAACCAAACAGCCTTCAGCTTCAAATCTAGAGCCAGCTTTGACTTCTAAGGAGGTCTCTGCAAGTCACTAAAAACCCAGGTCACTGCTGGGTAGGGGAACCCCCAGCCAGCATCTAAGCAGGCAGAGGGAGGGTGATTGGCACCGGAGCCGCTCCACTCGCTCAGCAATGAACAAGCTCGAGCTGTAAGAGAAGGGGAAGAGCAGCACAAAGAAATCAGTCCCTCCCTCTGCACCTCGCATTAGAAATAACCCACAACACGCCTGAGTGACCCTGCTCGTTGCTGCATTAACTCCTTTAAGCCCTCAGCTATTGCCATCCCCTGTCCTGCCCCGACTACTCTATTAAGTCGAGGCCATCTCCTCGTCCGACAGCGTGTAGCTGGTGAACTGTCACCCCCCGCGCGTTGCCCCGCGAGCGCGGGCTTGGCTAGCAAGCTCTGCTCCTTCTCTCTCCATCGTCTGTTCACGCTCTGTCAGCTTTTCTTTGGCATTTGCTAATTTCCATTGTCAACTGCTGGCTGGGTGGGGGGATCTCTGGGGTCTCGTTTAGACTCCTCCGTGCACTGAGGGGCTTTTCTTCACCGCGTTGTGAACGGACCCCATCCCTGGAGGGGAAGGTCACAAGCCCCGCTAACCATTGTGTTTGGGACACAAAGACAACGCTCTGCTCCTATCAAATTCAGCAAAGGCAGGGCATTTCCATAGCGAAATCCCTGGGCGAGAGGATTCATCAGCCCCTGGAACGGTGAGAAAGGAGCAGGGCAGGCGTCTGTCAGGGCACGCCGCATCCCTCCTGAGCCCCGACCGTGCTGTCAGAGAGCACGCAGGCTGCGTCGAGCCTGGGCCCTTGAAACTCAAGCTGAACACAGAAAGGGGGGACGTTGGGTTACGGCCGGGGAGGCTGGAAGCAGCTTCTGGTGGTCAAAGTGCTGCTGTTTTCATGCTGTCAGCATCATTTCTTTTAGCAAAACTACTCTGGTTTGGACCATTTTAAGGACAAAAGCGAAGCCCTGGTTCCAGAAAGATCCCTAAGTGATAACTCTCTAGGTTTTAGCAGTAGAAGTAGAGATGTCTGTGCGATGGGGCCACTCTCTCAACACTTCAAGAGGACTGACTGCCCCAATTCAGTGCTGGCATCATAGTCTTTACCTACAGATGTAGGAACAAACCAACTCCCTGAAGATCTCTAAATAAGTGCTCTCTAGGTTTCCTAGATCTCCAAACGAGTACTCTCTAGGTTCTGGAAGATCTCTAAATGAATACTCTCTAGTTGTAGCACTGAACATAGAGGTGTCTGTGCCATTCTATCAGCGCTTCTCCAGGGACCTATCCCCAGACGCCCTTGAGCAGAGCCTGGCTCCATCCTCCTGACACCCACCCCTCACAGATTGAGAGACAGCAATGAGGTCCCCCCTCAGCCTCCTCTTCTCCCAGCTCCAGAGCCCCAGCTCCCTCAGCCT
>VZRI01007419.1:62058-72879 GCA_013397515.1 Upupa epops
CACTCAGCACTGCATCCAGCCTGACCTTGAACACCTCCAGGGACGGCGACTCAACCATCTCCGTGGGCAGCCCGTTCCAAACCCAATCACTCTGTCAGGGAAAAACCTTCTCCTGATGTCCAGTCTAAACCTCCCCCATGGATGGAGCTGAAGACTGTGACCCCTTGTCCTGTCTGCAGTGTCCAGGGAGAACAGACCGACCCCCACCTGACTCCAACCCCCTTTCAGGTAGTTCTAGACAGCGATAAAGTCCCCCCTGAGCCTCCTCTGCTCCAGGCTGAACAGCCCCAGCTCCATCAGCCTCTCCTCGTAGGGCTGACCTTCCAGCCCCTTCACCATTCCAGTTGCCCTTCTCTGGACTCGTTTCAGCCCTCCCCCAGCTCTCTTGTAGCCCCCTTCAGAGACTGGAGAGCTGCTGGAAGGTCCCCTGGGAGCCTCCTCTTCTGCAGGCTGAACAACCAACTCTCTCAGCCTGTCCTCACAGGGGAGGGCTGCTCATTGCTTGAGCTGGGGATGCAAAACGCAAGGAGTTAAAAAGCACAACAGAAAGACTACACAGAGGCAAGAAACGATGGATGCTGGAGGCCCAGACTGCAAACAGCATGAGATGGGACTGTTCCAGCATCACTGCCTGGCACGCGACAGCTATGCCAAGACTGCTGAGTGCCAGCAGTCAGCGCACAGCCATGGGGGCAAAACCCTATCTCCTGCATTCACTGCGAGGTCTGAACCCCAGGGCTACCAAGGCAGCCCTCAGGTTTAACTGACTGTGTGCTAGGAGAGAGACAGAGGCATTTCTCAGCTGGTGGAACGTACCCCTCCCTTCAGCAGCGCGCCGGGACCGCAGCGCATCTACTGTGGAAGGGCAGGCAGACACAGCCCACACACCCCTGCAGCTGGTGTTGGACTACCTGCCTTTTCAGCAGATGAAGAGCTGCTTCCTACCGAGGGGTCATTTTTAACCAAGAGGTGACTGTGAACTCTGACTTAGGAAGTGAAGCCCAGGTCACCCAGGGAACCCAACACAACCTCTTCTCCAAACCATTTTGTCCCAGCAGAAGACTTCCTACCTCCATTGCCCTTGGGCAGGCAGTGGGGAAAGGGAACTGGCACTCATCTCCCCCAGTAAGCAGCTAGCTGCTGGCTCTCATCTCCTTCACAGAGACAGGTGAGGAACTCACAGGATGATGGATTCATCCTGCTCCCAGCTACCTTCTCGGGGAAGGTAGAGGTTGCCGTGCCGGCAGAGGTTGGACACCTCACGCTGCCTGTGCTGTACCTGACCCAGGAACGAGTGCAGAGAGCACTTTCATTAGCAAATTCCTCAGCCTTTACGCCAGCATTCCCCTCCACCTGGGAAAACAGAGGAAATGATGATAACGCAACCATCCCAGCTGGCGTTGAGGCCGCAACGCCTCTGGTGCGAGACGACGGGCTCCTACTGCTGGGGTCTGCGCGCTAGTAGCCACCGCTCAGTTAATATCTGCAGGTGTCAGAGTCACTAGAGAGAGACACGCTGCCTGCTGGTCCCCAGCAGGGCAACGCTGCACTCAGGCGCTGGGCGGCCAGCAGGCGCAGGAAGCACTGCGAGAGAAACCAATCCCCCAGCAGTTCTGCAGCCAAAACTCTTTCCTCTTTTGATCAAGAAAATTAACCTATACAGCATCCTGGGGGATCAGAAGGGGGTGGTTAGCAGATGGAGAGGTTCTCCTTCCTCTCTACTCTGCACTGGTGAGACTGCATCTGCAGTGCTGTGTCCAGTGCTGGGCCCCTCAGTTCCAGAAGGACACAGAGCTGCTGGAGGGTGTCCAGCATAGAGCAACGGAGAGGATGAAGGGAGGAGAGCAGCTCCCTGCTGAGGAAAGGCTGAGGGAGCTGGGGCTCTGGAGCTGGGAGAAGGAGGCTGAGGGGGGAACCTCACTCATGTCCAGACAAGCCTGGAACATCTCCAGAGAAGGAGACTCCACAGCCCCCTGGGCAGCCCCTTCCAGTGCTCCCAGACCCTCCCTGGGAAGAAGGTCCTGCTGAGATTGAGAGGGAACCTCCTCTGTTCCAGCTGGCACCCAGTGCCCCTTGTCCTGTCCCCAGATGCCCTTGAGCAGAGCCTGGCTCCATCCTCCTGACACCCACCCCTCACAGATTGAGCGCCAGCAATGAGGTCTCCTCTTCAGCTCTAAGCACAGGCTGTGATGCAAGAAGACCATCTCCCAGTTACCACGAATGTTGTTTCCAGGGGGATGAAAAAACTAGAGACGACAGAGCTGCCTGCTAAGGCCGCGGTGATGAATCGCGGAGACTGCAGCCTCTGCGTGGTGGGAGCACAGTGTGAGTCAGCGAGGAGGTGATGGATGCCGGAGGTTATTTATTCTGGAGGATGGCAGGGAGAGCTGGCAGTGAAGTTATCTCTGTGACTACAACCAATCCTCTGATTAACCAAGTTTGAATTTCAAATCAAAGGCTGTTGAAAAGCCCATGGATCCTGTACTCTCCCACCCAGTATTTTCCATCCTCGTTTCAAAATGGAAACTGCCAAGTGCAAACACACTCGCAGGCAAGTAGTGAAACATCACGAGTCACTAGGGATGGGAAGGCACCTCAGATCCCCCCGTCCAGTCCCCCTGCCACAGCAGGATCCCCCAGACCCAGTGGCACAGGACCACAGCCAGGCGGGGCTGGAACGGCTGCAGAGAAGGAGACTCCACAGCCCCCCTGGGCAGCCCCTTCCAGTGCTCCAGGACCCTCCCTGGGAAGAAGGTCCTGCTGAACATGAAGGTGAACATGATGAAGATGATGATGAGTTAGAGAAGTTCTGGCTGTTGAGGCTGTCTGGTGACTACGCTCCAGAGCGACTGCTATCTGCTGCATCTGCTGCCTACTGCCACAGAGAAAACAAACCAACTCTTCCCAGTCTCCAGTCACCACAGAGCGTAGCAGAAGAAAACAGAAGGGAATCGTCATCAGCAGGAAGCCTGCAGTCTCAGTCACTGCTGAACACAGCCACAGCCACCCGGGTTTATTTCTTCCTAACAGAGAGCTCTGTCGCACGTCCTCGCTCGACAGCACACCACAGCAGCACGCGTGCACGCACAGCGCTGCCCCGGGCACGGCTGTAGCTCACAGTCCTGCTCCTTCAGCTGTTTAACACCACTAAGAACATTCAGTGCTTTTATTTCCTTGCTCTTCACTCCAGGATGAAGCGAAGGTGGTGGCAGAAGACACCGGTCACAACCAGCATCAAAACATCTACTGGAACGCCCCGAGCCTGGCAGGGTTGAGCTGTTACTGCTGCCAGAGGTAGCAGGACACGCAGCACGCGTCCTCATTCACCTGCATGACCCTATGGTCACCGAGACAGCAAAGCACCAGCTGACAGGCCGACCCCACTAGAGCTCTTGGGCTGGAGGATCGAGCTGCGGACACCACACGAGCCAACACAGCCTCTCTTCCTCCTCATGACTGCCTCTTCTTCACTATGGGGTTAGAGTCCTCTGCAGGATGCACAGCAGGCTGCTGCTTTGAGATAGTCCACTCCTTTCACCTTACACCACACGTTACTGCTCCCCCCCCAAACACCTCCTTGACCTTCCAGCCCTGCCTTCCCCTCTGCTCTGCACTGGTGAGACTGCATCTGCAGTGCTGTGTCCAGTGCTGGGCCCCCCAGTTCCAGAAGGACACAGAGCTGCTGGAGGGTGTCCAGCACAGAGCAACAGAGATGATGAAGGGAGGAGAGCAGCTCCCTGCTGAGGAAAGGCTGAGCGAGCTGGGGCTCTGGAGCTGGGAGAAGAGGAGGCTGAGGGGGGACCTCATTGCTGTCTCTCAATCTGTGAGGGGTGGGTGTCAGGAGGATGGAGCCAGGCTCTGCTCAAGGGCATCTGGTGCCAGGTCCCTTCCAATCCCTAATGATTCTACGACTTATGAGGGACTTCAACACCAAAGGAGGGGTAACACACATCGCTCTGCTCCAACTCCACACATCTTCTCTCTAGGTCCACAAGCTCACAGCACGCACACAGCTCTTTGGAAATGAAGGCAGTAAAAAACGAGCACAAACCTCCCCGCAGAGCCAGAGCTGCCAACTCAGAGCCAAGCTCAGCTCCAGCACTGAAGGAGTGCCTGTGGATGACTGCTCTGCAGCCAACCCACTTGTCAAGACAGAAAGAGAAGTTGCTTAAAATAAAGAATGCCTGGTGTAAATCAAGTATCGATGAAAGGAGGCCTTAATCACCTGCCTCCAGCTCCACCAGGCACGGAGATAGTTGATTTCAGACTTATTTACTGAGCTCCTTTCACCTTTTCTCCCTTCATTAATTTGCCAAGAAAAGCTAAATGGATGGACTGGGTTGAGAGTGTTGGCTAAAGAGGAAGCCTTGTAAGCACTGCTGATGCTGGCACTCATCTCCTAATTGAATTAAATCCTCCCACAACCCCACAGGCTATGGCCAAGGAACAAAGCTTAGCCAGGGCACTCCCTTTGCCCCACAGAATCACTGGGGATTGGAAGGGACCCTGAAAGATCACCCAGACCCAGTGGCACAGGAACACAGCCAGGCGGGGCTGGAACGTCTGCAGAGAAGGAGACTCCACAGCCCCCCTGGGCAGCCCCTTCCAGTGCTCCGGGACCCTCCCTGGGAAGAAGGTCCTGCTGAGATTGAGAGGGAACCTCCTCTGCGCCAGCTGGCACCCAGTGCCCCTTGTCCTGTCCCCAGATGCTCTTGAGCAGAGCCTGGCTTCATCCTCCTGACACCCACCCCTCACAGATTGAGAGACAGCAATGAGGTCCCCCCTCAGCCTCCTCTTCTCCCAGCTCCAGAGCCCCAGCTCCCTCAGCCTTTCCTCAGCAGGGAGCTGCTCTCCTNTGCCCAGGCCACACCACTGAACACCAGCACACGTTCCTTCCACGCTCTACCAGTGTGAGCTGCAGTCCAGCTGCTCGGACTTGGCCTCTCAGTCCCTCAGGAGAGCTCTCGTCGGGAGCAGATACAAGGACATCCTGCAGGCAAGTTCCCTTCCATGGGGAGCTGTGCTTGCCTGCTTGCTCCGCTCTGCTTTGAGGCAGCTGGGAGAGAGGGATTTTGGAAGACACCAGATAAGTGAGAGCACAGACACGTCGCTCCGCTCCGCTCGAGGAGGCTGGCTACCAGCCAGGCAGCATTTTGGCATCACCCCCCAGCTGGGGTGGGCACAGTCCCTTTTGTTTGAGTGAGGTTTCTATCTGCCCTGCTCTGAGAAGAGCTCCAAGGCCAAAAGCAAAGAGGGGATGGAATGAAGAGAGTCCCGAGAGGGGCTGTGACAAGCAGCCTCCCTGCGAGGCTGGGGTAATCAACAGCCACGGCCGCCAGCATCAAACCACCCCGCTGGTAGCCGGGTGGCTACGAAAGCACCGGGAAAAGACGGAGCACAGCCTCCAAGTAGCTGGTCCTACAGCAGCTGAACATCCGCTCAGATGGCTGGGAATCAGCAGGGCTCACGGGGGAGGTTTGCTCCAAGAAGGCTGGCGGTCCTCACGGCACCAGCAGCAGGAACACGTCCGAAAGCACAGAGCATCTGGGGGCTTCCCCCTCGGAGAGCTTCGGCACAGAGAGCTGTTACCCCCATGTCCTTCCTGGCTGACACAGGATGCTGCCTCCCAGAGCAATAACGGAAGCCATAGGGCTCTCGCACACGTCCGAGCAGTAATAAAGCAAGCAGCACGTAATCACAGCCAGAGCCACCTGAAACACGGACCTGGGGAGCCAAAATTAAACTGGAGACAAGGTCAGGGCTCATAAACCCAGCCTAATCTCCTGTACTTTACGCCTCCCTCCCCACCAGCAAATTAAACTTTAATGATTGCTGGAAAGCCTGCCTGCTAAATACTGAGACTAACCTTGCACGGCAGTGACAGCACAACCCTGCGGCCACGAAGAGGGGCCAGGGGGACGGGCTTTTACACCTCAGGTGTTGGTTTAGTCCCTAGCACACACAACATCCTGCCCTTCAGTCCCAACAACCCCAGGCACCACTGCAGGCAGCCTGTTCAGTGTCTCAGCACGCTCCAGGAACAGCACAGCTTCCTTCTATCTCCTCTACATCCATCCTTTCTCTATTGAAAGCTGCTCCCCCTTGTCCTGGCACTAACAACCCCTCGTCAAACATCCCCCTGCAGCCTTCTTGCAGGCTCCTTTAAGTAGCTAGAAGGCTGCCAGGAGGTCTCTCTGGATCCTGCTCTTCCAAAGGCTGAGGAACTCCAGCTCTTCCAGCCTGTCCTCCCATCAACACTGCTCCAGCCCCCTGATCATCTTCAGTGCCCTCCCCTGGGCTCCCTCCAACAGCTTCCTGGTTTTCCTCACCCTGGGGACCCCAGAGCTGGGCACAGTACTCCAGATGGAGTCTGCAAAGGCTAGAAGAGAGTGGAGAATCACTGGCCACTACAGTCTGCATCCTGGTCCGCAAGCACGCGCCGTACAAGCATGTGGCAAGCAGGAAGCCCCAGTGTTTGCCCGCATGGCAAAGCACACCGACAGAGCTCTGCAATCACACAGAGAAAGCAGAAAGTGCAAACAAGCCCCGCTCCCACCTCCCCTCTCACAGTCCCACGGCACTGCCCTGTTTCTCTGCTCCCCTGTTCAATCACACTTGTCTAGGCTGCTCCTACTGCAGATCTCTCTACAGGGGCTTCCACCTGTCACAGGGTAAGATTACCTATCCCGCAGCCTCTCTATCTCTCCCAGATGTCTGAGCCCATATACGCCTGTCACACAGCTAATGGGTCCTCCCTGTGAAGACTTAATCTGGCTGCCAGTGGCAATCTGCACATCAGCTGTGAGAGACCGCAGCTCTCCTGCTAAAGGCAGCTCATCCCAGCTACCTGCTGCCAGGGATGGCATGTAGTTTGGTCTGAAGGGATCACTGAATCCTTAGGGAACGGAACAGACCTGGAAAGATCACCCAGTCCAATCCCCCTGCCACAGCAGGATCCCCCAGACCCAGTCACAGAACAGAACATTATGGATTGGAATTGACCTGGAAAGAGCATCCAGTCCAACCCCCCTGCCACAGCAGCATCACCCAGACAAGGTCCAGGTGGGTTTCAAATGTCTCTAGAGATGGAGACTCCACTACCCTCCCTGAGCAGCCCCCTCCAGTGCCCCGACACCCTCCCTGGGTAGAAGTTATAGAGTCACAGAACCAGTCAGGGTTGGAAGGGACCCCAGGATCATCCAGTCCCAACCCCCCTGCCATGGGCAGGGACCCCCCACCCTAGAGCAGGCTGGCCAGAGCCTCATCCAGCCCAGCCTCAAACCCCTCCAGGGACGGGGCCCCAGCCACCTCCCTGGGCAACCCAGTCCAGGCTGTCAGCAATGAGACTGTTCAATGACCTATGAGTGTTCCACAGGGTGGGCAGCATCCCCCCCAGCCAGTGAGAACAGGCAGTGAGCAGCTGCAGCACCGATCCCTGCCCTGTAGCTGTAAAAACAGACCCGAGCTGCTCGGACAGGGCTACCAGCACTGTCACTCAAGGCCTCCCTCCTGTCTCCAAAGCTACTGCCCAGCACTAACTGGTTCCTTCACGCAGACCCCAGTCTGCTCCCCTGATAGTCTCTCACGACTTTCCCAAGCTGGCGATAACAAGCTGGATCCTTCCTCAGTCCAGAGGATGCGCAGGAGACAGAGCCCGAGAAGCGATGCTGTTGCCAAGAGTGACTGAGCAGACAGTGTTTGCAGTTACAACTCACTCCCCTCGCCCAGCTTCCAGCAAGGCAGCAGCGCTTTAATCACGGCCACCCCGGAGTAAAGGAGGGGAGGGGGGAGAGAAACTGCCTCCCGCTACTCACTAGTCCTTTTGTCTTTCAGGCTCCTCAGCAAACTCGATCAAGTAATCAAACCTGGACCACTACTTGCCAGCAAGCTGTGGCCAAACCCTAATGGGGAAGATACTGATGCTCGAGTCAGGTTGCCTCCTTCCTAGCCTGCCAGCTTCTGCTGGAGCACTGCCGTGGCACAAAGCACCCAGAGCTGAATGGGACTGGTCAGGAGAAGGGGGGGATGTGCAGGTAGCCAGCAGGAGCTAGCCTGTGCTGCTGGAGTAGCCCACGTCCCCCATCCCTGTCCTGCGTGCAGAGGACAGGGTAAACTCAGCTGTTGCAGCGGCTGGTACACGCTGTTGTCTCACCCCAGCCCTGCACTCACAGCTCAGGCTCTCTCATCCCAGTCAGTGTGCACAGCAGAGAGTGGAAGGTCTGGGCTCTGCGAGGAAGGGGAAAGGTCTGAGCACTTCCAGAGGACCACGGTAAAAAGGGTAGTGGCATGGACTGGGACTCTGCCATAGAAGCACTCCCAGGACTGCTTAGATTGCTTTCTCTCCACCACCTTCTCACCATAACAGAGACACACGCTGTGACTTCAGCTCTGCCCCTGAGAGCTCCACCAGAGACACTGGAAAGAGTCTGGACTGACTGCAGGGAGAGGAGCTTGTTACCCTCAAATCCTGACCAAACCAGGATAAAGAAGGCAGTGATTCCAACAACCTCACAGCCTCCCTTCTCTACCTCCCAGCTGCCAATCAGTCTGGGGAACAACAGCACTCTGAGGCTGTAAGGACGGGAGAAGGCAGCAGACACAGCACAGCACCCAGGATGAACCAAAGGAACTCAGGTCCCACGGCTGCCACAGCCAGCAGTGGCTCAAACGAGCATCCCCAGCCAGAGCCGCCCGAGTGGCAGCACTTACCGAGCACAGAGAGGGCACAAAGACCACCAGCAACCTCGGAGGGGGACTGGGTGCAGCCACAGGAGGGAAAGGGAGCCCTCTCTCCTCCTTTTAAAGGTAGTGCTTGATGAAGCTCCTGCCTGACGCCTGGGCATGAGCCCAGCTGCAGAGCACAAGTGGGAGAGATTTGTGAGGGCAGGGAGGAGGCAGAGAGCCAAGTGGCAGAGATGACAACGAAAGGGAGAGGGCTGCAGCAACCCAAGGGCTTTCTGCAGGGGGCTGTGCAGTCAGGCAGGCTCTGGAACCTGCTGGTTCCCATGTCCCAGGGCACCTTTCTGGATACGTGGTCTCTAGGCTTGTGGCTTGCTCTGCCTCACCCAGCACCTCTGAGCTCCTGCTCTTTGAACGGCTCCTCTCCTGATCTGCTGGCTGTGTTTTGCTCTTAATGCAACCAGAAAGAGGGGGCAGTCCTGGCGACTCCTGGGGAACTCAGTTCAAGGAAAATATTCCCTCCAGGAGACAATCACCTACAGTCCCCTCGAAAATAAGACGGGGTGGTTGTGACAGCGCTGCCACCCACACCCGCTGCCAGCAGTGTCTGTGCAGCAGCAGGTAGGCTGAGGGTGCCAACTCTGCAGCCCATCCATCCCTGCTCCCAGGGGGGAATAGAACTGATGTAAGGGGATGAATCGGGTCATGCAGGACCCATCCTTCCAAGCCATTGCTCCTTCCCCTCCAAGTCCTGCATGTGATAGTTTTCTCACACAGTCCTAGAATCCTCAGGGATCAGAAGGGACCTGGAAAGATCACCCAGTCCAATCCCTCTGCCACAGCAGGGTCACCCAGACCAAGTCACACAGGAACACAGCCAGGAAGGGCTGGAACGTCTGCAGAGGTCATGAAGATGATGAAGGAAGGAGAGCAGCTCCCTGCTGAGGAAAGGCTGAGGGAGCTGGGGCTCTGGAGCTGGGAGAAGAGGAGGCTGAGGGGGGACCTCATTGCTGTCTCTCGGTCTGTGAGGGGTGGGTGTCAGGAGGATGGAGCCAGGCTCTGCTCAAGGGCATCTGGGGACAGGACAAGGGGCACTGGGTGCCAGCTGGAGCAGAGGAGGTTCCCTCTCAATCTCAGCAGGACCTTCTTCCCAGGGAGGGTCCCGGAGCACTGGAAGGGGCTGCCCAGGGGGGCTGTGGAGTCTCCTTCTCTGCAGACGTTCCAGCCCCGCCTGGCTGTGTTCCTGTGCCACTGGGTCTGGGGGATCCTGCTGTGGCAGGGGGACTGGACTGGGTGATCTTTCCAGGTCCCTTCCCATCCCTAAGGATGCTGTGTAGGGATGCTGATCCCTAAGTGGCCTGGTGACTGTGAGCACAGTGTGCCCCAGGGCTTAGCCTGAGAATATCAACTCACTGTCCTTAGTGACCCGGGACAGAGAAGCAGGGGCTGGGTTCCCAGAGGTGAAAGGCTGCTGTCACTAAGCCACTGCAGCAACTTAATTGAATGTTTTCTCCCGGCACTGAGAGCCAAGGATGCTTTAAGTGTCTGCTCTGTGCTGGGATTAGTGGAGAGCATCTGCCTGCCTTCCCTCTGGAAAAAACCCCTGGAAAGCAAAGTAAGAGTGTTTGCAGTTAGCAATCGAGTGCCTTTCTGACACATCCAAGGGTCCCTCGCTCTGCCTCCCAGGCACTCCAGGTCAGCACTCATTTCACTTGGGTAAATCACACCCGGGGAGGCTTTGTTGCCTGTTCTGCCCCGTCCCAGGTCCACGGATCATCAGGCATCTAAATTAAAGAGCACAAGGTCTGCAGTGCCTTTCATTTCTGCTTTCCTACACAGCTCTTGCTTTTTCCTTCTTGGGTTTCTTTCTTCTTGCCCCTTGAAGGCAAATCTGATTGTGCCCCCCTCACCTCACCTTTCACAGAATCATAGAGTCATCAGGGATGGGAAGGGACCTGCAAAGAGCATCCAGTCCAACCCCCCTGCCACAGCAGCATCACCCAGACAAGGTCCAGGTGGGTTTCAAACGTCTCCAGAGAAGGAGACCCCACAAACCCCCCGGGTAGCCCCCTCCAGCACCCATCACCCTCCCTGGGAAGAAGTTCCTAGCGGCTAGGACAAGAGTCAGTCAGGGTTGGAAGG
>VZRI01007419.1:73968-90125 GCA_013397515.1 Upupa epops
GGGCTGGAACGTCTGCAGAGAAGGAGACTCCACAGCCCCCCTGGGCAGCCCCTTCCAGTGCTCCGGGACCCTCCCTGGGAAGAAGGTCCTGCTGAGATGGAGAGGGAACCTCCTCTGCTCCAGCTGGCACCCAGTGCCCCTTGGAATCTTTTCTATCAGGCTCATGGAAGACCCTCTGTCTTTTATACAAATCATAAAGAGGGGAGGTTCAGGCTGCAGGTCAGGAGGAAGCTCTTCAGGCTGAGGGTGCTGAGACCCTGGACCAGGTTGCCCAGGGAGGTTGTGGCTGCCCCCCAGCTCCCTGGCAGTGTTCAGGGCCAGACTGGCTGGGGCCTTGAGCACCCTGGTCTGGTGGGGGGTGTCCCTGCTCCTGGCAGGGGGGTTGGAAGAGTATGAGCTCTGAGGTCCCCTCCAACCTGAACCTTTGACTCTATGAGAGTGAGCAGAGAGTGAAAACAGTCCAGCTAAACTCTGAGGAGAGGAGTGAACAGGAGGACAGAGGGTGCCCTGCCTGGAAACGAGGTGGTTTCATCTTCCAGAGCGCTGCCGTCGAACTCAAGCAGAGAGGTTCTTGCTTTGTTTCTCCCCTTGGCTACTACACCCGAACTGGATCTGGAAATCACTTTCAGATCCGTTTGGCTGTCACAGAAGCCATAAAAGTTTCCTAACTTCCTCAACAAAATGAGAGCACAGTGAAAGCTCCCAAGGCACAGCGGTAGCCAAGAAGCCAGTAAGCCGCAGCCCCCACAGAGCAGGGAGGCACCCAGCAACCGCCCCAGCTAAACCCAGGCGGGCGACCGTGTCTGGACTGCAGAGGAAAGCAAACACTGAGCAAACCCTAACCTCTAGGAGAGAGGGACCTGGGGGTCCTGGTGGCCAGCAGGGTGACTCTGAGCCAGCAATGTGCTCTGGTGGCCAAGAGGGCCAGCAGCATCCTGGGGGGGATCAGAAGGGGGGTGGTTAGCAGATCGAGAGAGGTTCTTCTGCCCCTCTGCTCTGCACTGGTGAGACCCCATCTGGACTCCAATCCCCCTGCCACAGCAGGAGCCCCTAGATCCAGTCACACAGGTACAGCCCAGGAGGGCTGGTATATCTCCAGAGAAGGAGACTCCACAGCCCCCCTGGGCAGCCCCTTCCAGGGGTCTGGCACCCTCACGGAGCTTCTTCTCCTCTTGATGTGGAACCTCCTCTGGTCCCTGTGAGAAAGCATCTCTGTCTCACACGAAGCCAGATCTCCACGGAACAGCACTGATCCTCATGGAGACAGAAGGGATCCAGTCCCTCACAGAAAACAACTCCCAAGGCTCTGAGGAAGTCTGAACGCATCAAGGGTGTGATCACAGCTGATGGGAGCGAGTGCTGACACCAGTGGGCTCGGGAAGAGGTTTAATGTGTCGACAGCTAGAGAGATGCTCTGAACCCATGTGAAAATAAATTCCAGGGCTGAGAGGACCCCGTGGCGGAAGAGATACCACTGCTTCATCCACCTCCACGCCGGGGAACGAGCTCGGAGCTGTCAGCATCCGCTTCTCGTGTTATAGTTTATGTTCTGGCTCCTCTCTCACCGAGTGCCTCTCCTTTTGTCTGCCTGACGATTGATTAGTGATCAAAAGCAACAGGGGCCCCCAAGTACCACCCCCCGCGTCCATCACAGGAACACTCCTGCGCAGAGCCAGGTCCTGTCTGCTTCGAATAACGACCTCCACCTCAGGACACAAGGCTCCGGGCTTCTGCTAACGCTGGTCCTTTGTGCTGGGGGTCCTGGTGGCCAGCAGAGTGACTCTGGGCCAGCAAGGTGCTCTGGTGGCCAAGAGGGCCAGCAGCATCTGGGGGGGATCAGAAGGGGGGTGGTTAGCAGATGGAGACAGGTTCTTCTCCTCTACTCTGCACTGGTGAGACNAGGCTGAGGGGGGACCTCATTCCTGTCTCTCAATCTGTGAGGGGTGGGTGTCAGGAGGATGGAGCCAGGCTCTGCTCAGGGGCATCTGGGGACAGGACAAGGGGCACTGGGTGCCAGCTGGAACAGAGGAGGTTCCCTCTCCATCTCAGCAGGACCTTCTTCCCAGGGAGGGTCCCAGAGCACTGGAAGGGGCTGCCCAGGGGGGCTGTGGAGTCTCCTTCTCTGCAGACGTTCCAGCCCCACCTGGCTGTGTTCCTGTGCCACTGGGTCTGGGGGATCCTGCTGTGGCAGGGGGACTGGACTGGGTGATCTTTCCAGGTCCCTTCCCATCCCTAAGGATTCTAGGACTCCCTTTTCCTGCGCCCAGCCTTCACGTTCGTTGGAAACTGTCTCGGATCCACCTTAAAAGCAGCAGCGAGGCTCCATCGGCGGGGTGAGATGAATGTTATTTACACTTCACTTTACACCTTTTCCTAAGATTTCAGAAGAGAATAAATCCACACTTCCCGGGCCGGCTGTGCAGGAGGAAGTCTGGGGCTGTTAGGCAGAAGTGTTAGACTCGGATGGGGATGCGTTAGGAAGGGTCACACCTCCTTCCGAAGCGTTCGCAGTGACAGCAAGAGCAGAAAGACAGCGGGATGGCAGAGAGAGCTCTTCCTCTGCCTGTGGTGGGGTTTAATTCTGACACAGCTCCCAGTCTGCCAAAGCTCAACTTCATTCTTCCCAGGGAGGATCCCGGAGCACTGGAAGGGGCTGCCCAGGGGGGCTGTGGAGTCTCCTCCTCTGCAGACGTTCCAGCCCCGCCTGGCTGTGTTCCTGTGCCACTGGGTCTGGGGGATCCTGCTGTGGCAGGGGGACTGCACTGGGTGATCTTTCAAGGTCCCTTCCCATCCCTGAGGATTCTGTGATGCTATGATTGTTCCAATTAGATCAGGTGGAACTGAGTGCAAAGCAGTGCTACCCGGCCATCGAGAGGACTGGCAGTGCCTCAGTGCCCCTCGACACAACAGACACAGAGAGCTGAGGTCAAAAGAACTGCTCTACATGAATAAATGATCCCCATGCTGATGCCATGAAACACAGGGTCACTGAACATCAGGGATCAGAAGGGACCTCGAACAATCATCCAGTCCAGTCCCCCTGCCATAGCAGGAGCCCCTAGAGCCAGTCCCACAGGAACAGTCCAGGAGGGTGAAACATCTCCAGAGAAGGAGACTCCACAACCCCTCTGGGCAGCCCCTTCCAGGGCTCTGGAACCCTCCCTGGGAAGAAACTGCTTCAAATCTGGATGTGGAGCCTCCTCTGTTCCAGCTGACACCCAGTGCCCCCTGTCCTGGCTCTGGTGCCCCTGAGCAGAGTGTAACCAGGAGGAAGGATGGCCTGTGTCCCTCCTTTACCAAAGGGTTGGGGTCTAGTTTGGACCACTGTCAAGCCCTGCAGTGGTCCTCACTGGTCACATAACTCTCCTCCAGCCATCCCAGCATTTCTACCCTGCCTGCATCATTATTTCCACAGAGGGAAAATCAGGTTGGGTTGTAGGGCTTTCAGCTGCAGGGTGCCCAGCTCAGCCCATGGGCCATGGCCTGGCTGACGATCCTGCCTGCAGGCACTCCTCTGTCTGCACTGTGACCCTAGGCACCCGTGCGCTCTCACCCACCAGCGGCCGAAGCCACGGGGCTGTGGGAGACGCTAGACCTGACCTCTTGTTTCCCTTGCAGATCCAAGGGAGAGGGTTCAGCAGCAGGGGACCAGTTCACAGGGGGTTCTGTTCTGGAAAAGACCTGTGAGGCCCCTCTCTATCAGGTCCTCTACAGGCACTCAGCCCCCAGCCCGGAGCTGGGGGGGTCCTGGTGCCCAAGGTGCAGCATTTCTGTGCCTGGTGCTCT
This sequence comes from Upupa epops, assembly GCA_013397515.1. Lineage (NCBI taxonomy): Eukaryota > Metazoa > Chordata > Aves > Bucerotiformes > Upupidae > Upupa > Upupa epops. Next base: position 77,755 of record VZRI01007419.1, read on the forward strand.
TGATTGAGCAGCAGCTCTTGTGATGAAAAGCAAAGGCAGCCAGGAACGGGCTCAGTCTCTACCCCAAGCAGGGAGGTTTGCTTCGCTCCTCTCTCGACTTCCAGGCAGCGAGCAGGTCTTTCCAGCAGGGTCGCTCTGCTTTTGCAGTGCCATATGGGCGAAAGGCAAGGCAGCCCCAGGCACTCTGGCAGCCCCTGCCCCTGCCCTGCGCCAGCAGCAGCAGAGGGCTAGTAGGCAAGCTCTGAAGATGAAGATGCAGCTTTCAAGGGAGAGAAAATGCGGAGCCAGGGAGGAGATTGACGATGAATGACTGTGCTAGCAGGCAGGGCTGGCTGTGGGGATGGAAGCAGCTCACGAGAGGTGCTGGGTGACTGCCTCTGGGGCCACGGATAAAGGTTCTCTTGTCTTTTCTGTGCTGATCTTTGTAAAAATATTGATGCAGTGAAGGAATCGATCAAGATCAACCCCAGGGACCAGGAGAGGGTGGGCACTGACCTGATGGAGAGCAGGGGAGGAGNCAGCTCCCTGCTGAGGAGAGGCTGAGGGAGCTGGGGCTCTGGAGCTGGGAGAAGAGGAGGCTGAGGGGGGACCTCATTGCTGTCTCTAAATCTGTGAGGGGTGGGTGTCAGGAGGATGGAGCCAGGCTCTGCTCAAGGGCATCTGGGGACAGGACAAGGGGCACTGGGTGCCAGCTGGAGCAGAGGAGGTTCCCTCTCCATCTCAGCAGGACCTTCTTCCCAGGGAGGGTCCCGGAGCACTGGAAGGGGCTGCCCAGGGGGGCTGTGGAGTCTCCTTCTCTGGAGCCGTTCCAGCCCCGCCTGGCTGTGTTCCTGTGCCACTGGGTCTGGGGGATCCTGCTGTGGCAGGGGGGTTGGACTGGGTGATCTCTCGAGGTCCCTTCTCCTCCCTAAGGATGCTGTGCTTCCATGAAAGGCTGCAGGCCACAGGGCTCTGGTAAATGCCGGGATGAACACAGAGCCAAGCCAAACCAAACAAGGAAGCACTTGATTTCTGTCTCAGAGCAGAGCAGTCAAAGCAAACTCGAGCCAGATCCGCAACGTGCTCGGGCAGCCTGTTGTGGTCGGGGACACAATGGAATTGCAACGTCTGCCTGGCCTGAAGCTCAGCATAGGAGTGATTGTGGCTCTGCTACAGAACCCCCTTTGGTGTCTCTATTAATTAGTCGCCGGGGCTGTCAGGCTGCCTTAGCCACCATCCGTTTGTTAAACCGGCTTCAGAGCTAAAAATAGGCTCCTCTTGTTCGCCCTGGCTTTGAGAGGACAACTTTGCCCTGATTTGCAGTGCTGTGTGAATAGGCAGGGACCAGTACGGTGACAATAGTGGGTGGGCTGGGCACAGAGTCAAGCCAGATGCACTTGGAGCAGGGAAAGGCAGGGAAATGCTCTGTGTGGCACAAGAGCAGACCCTCTCCGCGGAGATTTTCCCTCATCTCATCCTAGCTGCTCACTTCTTTTACCCTCATTAAGAGCTGGACTCACGTGGAGCCCTTGAAATCAAGAGGTACCTCTCATTCACCCTGCAGAAAAGATCCCCATTGCCAGGGCACGGAGTCAGTGCTAGTGCCTTCCCTGCTCGGTGGGGTCCGGGCTGCTGTGCATCGGTCTGCCTGGTGGCTGCTTACCTCATCATCCTGGCTACCAGGTGTCTGGTACTGGCAGCTGGGCAGGTCAGTCAGAGACACATCACCTCAGGGCAGGTGAGATGGCAGGCATCTGCAGTGGAGGCAGTCGGTACTAGCCAGGAGGATGAGCTCTGTACTCTCCTTGGAACTGCTTAGAATCCTAGAATCGTTAGGGATGGGAAGGGACCTGGAAAGATCCTCCAGTGCAGTCCCCCTGCCACAGCAGGATCCCCCAGACCCAGTGGCACAGGAACACAGCCAGGCGGGGCTGGAACGTCTGCAGAGAAGGAGACTCCACAGCCCCCCTGGGCAGCCCCTTCCAGTGCTCCGGGACCCTCCCTGGGAAGAAGGTCCTGCTGAGATGAGCTACAGCAGACGGGACTGAAGCCCTCTAGCTATAGAGGAGGGCTGGATCCACTTGTCTGTGGGATGAGAGGTGACAACGTTGGCAGAGAAGTGGGACAGAAATATAAACTGGAACACTGACTGGATCATGGAACCATGGAACCATGGAATCATGGAGTCATAGACTCATGGAATCATAGAATCATGGATTCATGGAATCATAGACTCATGGAATCATGGATTCAGCCCCCCTGGGCAGCCCCTTCCAGTGCTCCAGGACCCTCCCTGTGAGGTAGGAAAGTAGGCTACCAGTACTAACAGTACTACAGCTAACAGTACCACGAGTGGCTGAGCGTGGGCAGCCTTCCTCCAGCAGTCCATGCCGACAGCCAGTGCTGGTGCCAAGGCACATCCCTGTTAGAGGGCTGCAAGGACAGGATCGCAGAACGACTGAGGCTGGCAAAGACCTCTGAGCTCATCCAGCCCAGCCCGTGATCCGACAGCACCATGCTCTACANCAGGCATCGTGAGAAGCACTTTGCTCAAGTTATAACAAAACAGTTAGCTACCAGTACCACGAGTGGCTGAGCATGGGCAGCCTTCCTCCAGCAGTCCATGCCGACAGCCAGTGCTGGTGCCAAGGCACATCCCTGTTAGAGGGCTGCCAGGACAGGATCGTAGAACGACTGAGGCTGGCAAAGACCTCTGAGCTCATCCAGCCCAGCCCGTGATCCGACAGCACCATGCTCTACAGCCTGGAGAAACCAGAACAGCCTGGATTATGAGGCAACAGAGGATCTGCCTTTCATTCTGCCTGCCTCGGGGCTTTTTAAGCCGTCTACACAGCCCTGGCCTCTGCACCGCCGCTCCCGAGTGGCTCTGTCTCTTCCCAGAGCAGACACTGTATTTATACCGAACTTACAGGTGGCTCTGTTTAACTGACTTGAAGAGATCCGAGAGGCAGAGAAGGCTGGTGAATCAGAACAACCATCCTACGATCCCTCCCTCGTGAGCGGTGCAGCGTCGGGCGCGTTGTGCCAGCTGCAGACACGGGCAGCGCGTCGTCGAGCTCTCTATTCCTGCTTAAGCAGGCAGCTGTATTCCAACGGAGGGCACCATCCGAGCAGCGACGGGGGCACCCACTGGCACCGTAATGAAAGCAATTAGTCCTGGCAGTCACAAAAGAAGCGGTGGAGCAGAAAAATCACTCTCCAGAAGTAATCTGTGTGCGCACAATGGCGATGTCTCGATAGGACGTCTGAAACGTGGCGCTCGAAACAGAAGAGCTCGAGGGATCTCGGAGAGCTGTCACCCACTAATGACTCCCCGAGCCAGGTGGAAGCATGGAATTACCCTCTGGGAAAGAAGGAATACATGCAGAGCACCCAGCGCTTCAACTCGGAAAGAGTTCGCTGTGCCTCGCTGGATGAGGGCGCCGAGGGAGTGGCGTCCGTTCCAACGGACAGAGCACTGCTCTCAGAGAGAGACACGAGGCACCGCACACTGTGCCTGCAGGACACGGTGTCTCCGACTCCACAGAGCCCTGGCACGCGCATCTTGGTTTGTACAGAGGCCCTACTGAAAGGACAGCAGCGCAGCTCAGGTTCGCCTCTTGCTCGGTGTTTTCTTGGCACAGAGTTAGGTAATCAGCTCTCCCCGTTCTGCTCCCAGGGGATCTGGACCGAGTCTCTCAGTCTTCCCGTCTATGAAACACAACAACACTGCTGATTTCCCCTGTGAGATGCTCAGAGCTCCACTGGGTGAGCAGCAGTGGGTCTTGTTAGTATCGGCGTGGTGAATCTAGGTGATGCAGAGATTCCTAGAAGGGTTCAGGTTGGAGGGGAGCTCAAAGCTCATCCAGTTCCAACCCCCCTGCCATGAGCAGGGACACCCCCCACCAGACCAGGGTGCTCAAGGCAACAGCCAATCTGGCCCTGAACACTGCCAGGGAGCTGGGGGGCAGCCACCTCCCCGGGCAACCTGGTCCAGGGTCTGAGCACCCTCCTGGGGAAGAGGGTCTGCCTCTGCAGCAGCCTGCTATGGATGTAACGCAGTGCAGCCATCATGCTGCCTGTGTGTGAGCATTCCTGAGGAGGATTCCTCCTGGCTGACCCAGTTTACTTTGGTTCATACCAACGGGTGGTTGGACGTCCAGCTCTGGGCCCCTCAGTGCCAGAAGGACACAGAGCTGCTGGAGAGAGTCCAGCACAGAGCCACAGGGATGATGGAGGGAGGGGAGCATCTCCCTGCTGAGGAGAGGCTGAGGGAGCTGGGGCTCTGGAGCTGGGAGAAGAGGAGGCTGAGGGGGGACCCCATGACTGTTGATCAAGATGGAAAGGGTGGGGGTCAGGAGGAAGGAGCCAGGCTCTGCTCAGGGGCACCCAATGCCAGGACAAGGGGCACTGGGTGTCAGCTGGAACAGAGGAGGCTCCACATCCAGAGGAGAAGCAACTTCTTCCCACTGAGGGTGCCAGAGCCCTGGCAGGGGCTGCCCAGGGGGGTTGTGGAGTCTCCTTCTCTGGTGACTTCCCAGCCCCATCTGGCTGCTCCTGTGTTCCCTGCCCTAGGTTCTGTGGTCCTGCTGGAGCAGGAGGGTTGGACTCAATGACGTCCAGACACCCCTTCCAACCACTAACGATCCAGATGTCTGTGCTGCCAGCTCCCGTGTGCCCTGTGCCTTGCAGACCGCTTGCTGCTTCAGCACAGCCACACATTCAGCAGGGAACAGCAAGGATTACCCCAAACCAGGGCTGCCTATTTTCCCACCCGTAGCGGTACCCTCCTTGCAGGAAGCCCTCGTGCCGATGCCATGACCCACCGGGATCAATCGCAGTGCTCAGCCTTCCAATAAAACAAGGCAGCAATTCCTGGGAGCCGTGGTATTTCCAGACACCCAGGGTAAACAGGCACCTGCTCTGGGGCCGGGGTTGATCCTCGGGTCATCGGACGACAGGGCAATGCAAGAGAAACCCGGGGCTGTAGCTGGGAGGAGGTGTCACCGTGCACGGGCTCCGCTCTCCACGGGAAGAGGAGATGAAGCCAAGGGTGGTTTCCGACAACTGTGTGAGCAGCGGATGATTTCCTGCTCCATAAACCAGAACCGAGCGCGTCCAGGGCTCTCCAGATGGATGCGATTTGTGAATCGGGGACATGATAACATTAACAGGAACATCAAAGCTGCGCTGAAAACTCCCCTGATTAAATACTCTCTGACCTCCAAATGTTCTTCCTCAGCGCTTCCTGAAGCGAATATTAGTCAACCTCGTTAACTCTCCCCTCTACAGAAATGCAGATGTCAGGTTTATAAATATCTGAAACGGAGCTGGAACTGACATTCGTGTGGGTTGGAGACACTGAATTCTCAGGGCTGGAAGGGACCTCTAAGATCAGAGAATCAGAGAATCATCAGGGATCAAAAGGGACCTGGAAAGGTCACCCAGTCCAGTCCCCCTGCCACAGCAGGATCCCCCAGACCCAGTGGCACAGGAACACAGCCAGGCGGGGCTGGAACGTCTGCAGAGAAGGAGACTCCACAGCCCCCCTGGGCAGCCCCTTCCAGTGCTCCAGGACCCTCCCTGGGAAGAAGGTCCTGCTGAGATGGAGAGGGAACCCCCTCTGTTCCATCTTTGGCCCTTGATTGCACTGATGGTGGGGGCTGTCCTTGCAATGTCAAGAGAGGAACACAGTCCTCTGGCAGCGGTCAGCAGTGCCCTGATGGATGTCCCTGTGCCCATCCTCGATGGATATCGGGCTCTGCTTGCATTTCATAGGCAATCACGTGTGCTCTCAGATCTCATTACCGTCTGTGTTTAAGGTAGCTGTGTACACAATGCAGGGAGACTCTGCTAAATTACTAGGCTTGATTAATAGGGCTATTAGTAAGGAAAAGTTATCTCAATTAAATTATGTCATGAGCTGCTTGTTATGAAAAGCTTTCCATGTTCAGAGCTCTGAGTTATCCGGGAGATGAATCCCAATCTCAGACATCAGCCTTAAGTGAAAGCTTTATCACAACCCCCTGGGCAGCCCCTTCCAGTGCTCCGGGACCCTCCCTGGGAAGAAGGTCCTGCTGAGATGGAGAGGGAACCTCCTCTCCTCCAGCTGGCACCCAGTGCCCCTTGTCCTGGCACCAGATGCCCTTGAGCAGAGCCTGGCTCCATCCTCCTGACACCCACCCCTCACAGATTGAGAGACAGCAATGAGGTCCCCCCTCAGCCTCCTCTTCTCCCAGCTCCAGAGCCCCAGCTCCCTCAGCCTTTCCTCAGCAGGGAGCTGCTCTCCTCCCTTCATCATCTCGGTTGCTCTGCGCTGGACACCCTCCAGCAGCTCTGTAACTGAGGCACAGATCTCATTTGGATCCATGTGCAGACTACCTCCAGAACATTAGAGTGCTGCAAATAGTCCCTTCTCTGCCCTCCAGTTCATCGGGCCACACGGGATGAACTCCTTGTAATAAAAAGCAGGAGAACCCCTGAGGATATTAGTTTGCTGGAAAATAACAAGAGAGAAGAAAGCAGCCGTCCGAGTGAAAGATGGGGAGCTTGAAGAGAGAGAAATGAAAGGGAGAAGAATGAACTCTCTCAGAAACCAAGAGCAGTGCCAGGAACGGGGGTAAAGGAGAAAGGAACTGAAAGGTACTGAGTGACCTTTACTTTTAGCATGGAAAATGAGTGTTTCCTTTTATAGATCCTTGTTAAAATAAGGCCAGGAAGGGATCACAGGTCTTTAGAGGGTTTTATAGTTTCCTTTCAGTGAACCATCCCAGTTTTACACACAGTTTTATCATCTCACTGGATAAGAAATCAAGCTCACGCTGCTAATAACACGGCGACAGCCTACGAAGCAGCAACTACTGGCACACAGTCCTAGAACCACAGAATCCTTAGGGATGGGAAGGGACCTGGAAAGACCACCCAGTCCAGTCCCCCTGCCACAGCAGGATCCCCCAGACCCAGTGGCACAGGAACACAGCCAGGCGGGGCTGGAACGTCTGCAGAGAAGGAGACTCCACAGCCCCCCTGGGCAGCCCCTTCCAGGGCTCCAGGACCCTCCCTGGGAAGAAGGTCCTGCTGAGATTGAGAGGGAACCTCCTCTGCTCCAGCTGGCACCCAGTGCCCCTTGTCCTGTCCCCAGATGCCCTTGAGCAGAGCCTGGCTCCATCCTCCTGACACCCACCCCTCACAGATCTAGAGACAGCAATGAGGTCCCCCCTCAGCCTCCTCTTCTCCCAGCTCCAGAGCCCCAGCTCCCTCAGCCTCTCCTCAGCAGGGAGCTGCTCTCCTTCCTTCATCCTCTCTGTTGCTCTACGCTGGACACCCTCCAGCAGCTCTGTGTCCTTCTGAACTGAGGGGCCACAATCTCCCTGACTCAGAAACGGAGCTCACTCTGCAAATAACACGATGACAGCCTACGTAGCGGCAACTACTTGCACAGAATCACAGAATCCTAGAATCCTTAGGGATGGGAAGGGACTTGGAAAAAGCATCCAGTCCAATCCCCCTGCCACAGCAGGATCCCCCAGACCAAGTGGCACAGGAACACAGCCAGGCGGGGCTGGAACGTCTCCACAACTTAGGTTTCAGTTAAAAAAGGGTCTGTACCATCTTGTTTCCCATCACAGCGAGATCTGCTTTGAAATCGGCCTGAAATGATCCTTCCTAACAGGCTCTAATGCAATCAGACCAGAAAACAGAATACCCCCCCCAGCCAGCCACGCACGCAGCTGTAATCACTGTCTCTTAGCAGGCACTGTGCCTTTGATCTCTCTTGGACCTCTTCCATCTTCTAGACAGTACAATCCCGAAGGAATCGTTGTCTACCAGATACTTCTCCATCTCTCACTGCCCCTGCCCTGCCTGCCTCTGCAGCAATGTCACAGGGCAGGGCCCGAAGCTGCCAGGGAGGGTTAGGTTGGCTGTTAGGAAGCCCTTCCTCAGGGAGAGGGTGCTCAGAGCCTGGACTGGACTCTAAACGTGTCAGGGGTGGGTGTCAGGAGGATGGAGCCAGGCTCTGCTCAAGGGCATCTGGGGACAGGACAAGGGGCACTGGGTGCCAGCTGGAACAGAGGAGGTTCCCTCTCAATCTCAGCAGGACCTTCTTCCCAGGGAGGGTCCCGGAGCACTGGAAGGGGCTGCCCAGGGGGGCTGTGGAGTCTCCTTCTCTGCAGATGTTCCAGCCCCGCCTGGATTGTTCCTGTGAGACTGGATCTAGGACTCTGACATACTCTCCCACTGCCTCATTTAGCTGATGTACAGAGCTCGTTCCACACTGATTCATGGAATACCAGCTTGGAAGGGACCTCAAGGATCACCTAGAATCCTAGAATCCTTAGGGATGGGAAGGGACCTCGACAGAGCATCCAGTCCAATCCCCCTGCCACAGCAGGATCCCCCAGACCCAGTGGCACAGGAACACAGCCAGGCAGGGCTGGAATGTCTCCAGCGAGGCTACTGCTCCTTCCCACACGGTTTTCCTCCCCGGAGAAAAGCTGCTGCACAGCTGGAAGCCTGTGTTTGTATAGAAGATGCTCCAGAAATCCAAACCTCATTCACATTGTTCACAGGGAGGGAGCGAGCGAGCACTGGTGACAGCACTCTCGACAACCGGCTGAGTTGTCAGCTCAATCAAACCGCCTGGAACAGAGCTGCCTGGTGTTTTTATTAGGCTGGTTCCTACCAGCCCATTACTGCGGCTGAGTTGTGACAGTTGCCTCTGTTCCCGTATTATGGCACTCTGGAGTGTGGAAACACTGAGATACAGAGCAGCAGAGGAGCATCTGCTCTCCAGAGCAATTACTGATGAGTATAAATAAGACGCGTGAGCCCGTACACGTGTAGAGATCCGTGTGTACACACACAGATGGAGCACACACCCGGGCAAACGGGCTCACTGAATTGTTTTCACACGTGGTACGCTGAGTTATTGAGGCTGGGAAAGCCCTCTGAACTCATCCAGACCAGCCCATCACCTTGTATCACCAAGAGCAGCCCTCACCCCAACAGCTCCCCAACCCTCCAGGGCTCTAGCTACTCGGTTTTTGAACCCCTCCAGGGATGGGGGCTCTGCTACCTCCCTGGGCAGCCTGATCCAGTGCCCAGGCACTGTCTCAGTTAAGAACCCCTTCCTAATGCCCTCCCTGGATGCAGCTTGAGGCTGTTTGCCCTCATCCTGCTCTGCTCTTCTGCTTCAGAAGGTCCTTCTTCCCAGTGAGGGCACCTGGAACTGGCTGCTCAGCCTGGTCTGGCTGCTGGGGTGATGTCAGGTCCTGGGCTGGGCTGGCTGAGCTCAGAGGGCCTTTCCAGCCCAAACCATCTGCTGTTTCTCCAGAAGCCACTTTGTCAAGGTTGCCAATAAACGCTGGGACTTGCCTCAATGCAGTTCTCCAGCCTCAGTTTACCGCACGATTTTAAGAGTGAGCCTAAGTGAGGGGTCAGGTTCCTGCCTTTGCACTAAGGTAAGCTGTCAGCTCAAGCTGTTCTCCAGCTTTAACCTCTGCTCCCCGTGTGTTTAACTCTTCCCTGTGGGTTTCTCTGTGCTTGCACTTCTTTTTATTCAATCAGCATCTGGGAATCAACTGCAAGGGGCTGTTTTCCCTGCATGAAGCTGCACAGACTTCCTTCTCAGCCAAAGAATTCCCAGCCACTGTGCTGGTACTTCAGCTGCTCTTGCTTAATCTATGAATCTCCACGGGCGAGGACTCACCAGCACCTCCTGGAAGAGCCGTGCTCATCACACAACAGCTCCTTATTCCCGCTGCGACAAGGCTGGGCTGCATCCCCATCCAATCGGCTCTGCTTCCCTGTAAACAACCGATTCACCCCGGACATCTCCCATCCCAGCCTTCACGGGCTGTCACAGCCTCCCCTTGAATTTCATCCTCTTGGTGCTCCGGGAGTGCCCACTGGAAGTGCCGCCTCCTCCTCCCCAAGGATAACTACTGCTGTCCTCCTACGGCCGGATCACACCTAAGGTGAGCTCTCTCATGGCTCTTCTTGCTGGAACCACCAGGCTTCCTGAGCTGCCAACAGCCCGTAACGGAAGGCAAACTGAGAGAGGGGAACAACAGGGCAGCAGCAGCCAGCTATTAAAACCCTCCAGGCTGGGCACGGCTGGCAGGGCAAAATAAAGGCTGCCTGCCAGCACGGTGGGACCAGAGCCCTGGGCATCCTGCAGCGCTGCTTGTTCTCAAGCAAGAGGGGTTCCACTGCCATACGTCTTCTGAATGGGTACCACTGCTTCCTAGCTGACAAGCTCCCCTTCTGGGGCACTGCCATGCAGCTACTCACCGATACAACAGCACCAAGTGACAGTCACAGGTACAACAGGGAGATATCCTCAGTATTCCATCCTATACACATCTAGGAGGAGAGAAACACAGAAGCACAGAATCATAGAACCATTAGGGATCAGAATCATCGTGGCTGGAAAGGAGCTCCCAGCTCCCCCAGTCCAACCATCCCCACCCCAACACAACCCCTCAGTCCCTGAGAGACTGACAGACACAGCCTGACCCCCTCCCTGCTGCCACTCGAGCAGGGCTGAAGCACCATGGCTACAGGGTTCTTCAACACCTCCAGGCAGGGGGACTCCACCACCTCCCTGGGAAGGCCCTGCCAGTGCCCAACCACTCTGGCTGCAGAGAATCTCTGCCTCAGAGCCAGTCTGACCCTCCCCTGCCTCAGCTGCAGAGCAGTGCCCCTGCGGATCAGAGCACTAAACCACAGCCCAGATCCATCCCTATTTCTTTTTTCCCAGTGAATCCTCTCGGCTTCAAGAGGCGATGACACCTTTTTCCCCCAGAAAACAATAAATCCTTGGCTGGCAACTGATTTCCTTGTAAGCCACCCTGGCTCAGAGATGATGCTCTTGGCTAGGAGATGTGAAAGCGCGGCAGAGAACTGACGGGTTCTTTATCTTAACCTCACGTGCACCCCGAGGGGAAGCAACCTGTTTGCACAGACACGCTCTGACTATGAACGGAGTCGAGGAGACGACAGGCACCGATCCCCTCTGTCTTGGTGTCTCAGCCCGACTCACTCGGCTGTTTCCTCCCGGATTCCCTCGCTCACCAAGGCAAACATTCAAAGGTCTTCCTCTCCTCCAAACAAAGCCCTGAAGGCTCCGTGTGAATGGCAACCCTGTCCTCATTGCCCCCCAACTTCAATGAGAGCCCGCTGACACTCGATACCCCAGCACAGGGAACCACAACAGGGCAGGGGAGCAGGGGACGGGCCAGTGTCAGACCCCCAACACCCCCGGGGCTCTAAGAGGAACCCGATTCCCTTTGTCCATGGGTGCTGCAGAGAGCTGATGTCATCAGACGGCTATGAGGAAGAATAACACCAACAGCACTGTTTATTTGATTAGTTTTGAGGGTAAAAAGCTCCATCAAGGGTCAGTTTGGGGGGTCTCTACTGGAGCCGGAGCAGCCTTCAGCGGCTGAGGCTTCAGAATAATCTCGAGACTTCAATTTCCTCCTAATAAAGGGTAATAGAATGTAGGGTGAGACCTCTGATTTGTTCAGATCGGTTTAACCACCGAGCAGCTAATATGCAACAACTGAACAAACAACGGCCACACAGGGTTCAGAGAGAGGGGCACGGATGACCTCTGATGAAAGAAATGATCACTCAAGCTCCAAGGCAGGGATGGGAAGCTGGCTGGCACACAGAGCCACAGGGTCACAGGCTAATCCCGGTTGGAAAGGAGCTCCCAGCTCCCCCAGTCCAACCCTCCCCACCCCAACACAACCCCTCAGTCCCTGAGAGACTGACAGACACAGCCTGACCCCCTCCCTGCTGCCACTCGAGCAGGGCAGGAAGCACCATGGCTACAGGGTTCTTCAACACCTCCAGGCAGGGGGACTCCACCACCTCCCTGGGAAGGCCCTGCCAGTGCCCAACCACTCTGGCTGCAGAGAATCTCTGCCTCAGAGCCAGTCTGACCCTCCCCTGCCTCAGCTGCAGAGCAGTGCCCCTGCTGCTGTCAGCAGGCACCAAGGAGCAGAGGCCAACAGCCACCCCTCCACAGCCTCCCTGCAGGGAGCTGGAGAGGGCAGGGAGGTCCCCCCTCNTGGTCCCTCTTCTCCTGCTGCAGCCCAGGATGCCGCTGGCTTTCTGGGCCATGAGTGCACACTGCCAGCTCACCCGTGCCCTGCCCCAGTTTCAAAGGCATCACCGGCCACTAACACAGCTCGCTGGACCTCCACACTAACTGTTCCCTTCTGAATCACAGGCTAATCTGCTGGGTTGGGAGTCACCTCCCTCGCCCTACTGGTCCCACTTCTCTCACTGCAGCCCGGGATGCGGTTGCCTTTCTGGGCTGCAGGTGAACACTGCCGGCTCCTGCTGAGTTTTCCATCAACCAGCACCCCCAGGTCCTTCTC
>VZRI01007420.1:128-30169 GCA_013397515.1 Upupa epops
TTCAGATACTGGAAGGCCACAATGAGGTCACCTCAGAGCCTCCTCTTCTCCATACTGAACAGCCCCGACTCTCTCAGTCTGGCCTCATAGGAGAGGTGCTCCAGCCCTCTGATCATCCTTGCAGCCCTCCTCTGGACTCGCTCCAGCACGTCCACATCCTTCCTGTGATAAGGGCTCCAGAACTGGACACAGTACTCCAGGTGGGGTCTCACCAGAGCAGAGCACAGGGGGAGAATCTCCTCCCTCAACCTGCTGGCCACACTTCTCCTGATGCAGCCCAGGATCTGGTTTGCTATCTGGGCTGTAAGTGCACACAGAAGTCTGAAGCTAGACGCAGCTCCTGCCCAGGAACAGAGCAGAGGGAACACAACACCCTCCCTGCTGTTCTGGGGGTCCTCCAATACACCAGACAAGAAGGGACAGCAGCTTGTCACTACTCTGCTGCCTGACATTGACCCTATCTGAGGGACAACCCTCTGTCTCCATCAAGGTACCTGAGTGCCCAACACATTCCAGACTGCAGAATGTCCCTTTTTAATTCATTTTCTTGATTTGCCCCCCTTCCTCCAGGTATTAAAACACCTGCTAAGGAGAAGCATGGCTTAAGTGTTTCCATTCGGGTGATTTAGGGTATAGAGAAGCCTGTAACTACCATTTGATTATCCCATACAATAAACATAGAAATATATGTAAGCACAGACTTTTCCTTCCAACCTTTCTGCCAAAGCTTAATTATTGTTTTAATTTTACACAGTACAGGCCAAATTCTTTCCCCCACATAATAGGATACATAAATATACCCCCTGTGACATATTTATGGCTTTCCTGATGCAACTGATGGAAAATTTGAGTCATATTCCTTAAATGGCCCAATCTAGAGAAAGGAAATTGCAAATAATACATTAAAGGACACAGGCTATGACCAGCCATAAAACAACGCTAATAAATCCCCTAACAGCAACGAAAACTCAAGTCAGAGGATAACAGGATGAAGGAATCACTTATCTACTTCTCCCCACAGACATCTTTAAGCTTTGCAGCCTGACCCAGCAAACTGCTCATATAAAGCACCTTTTAAATTACAGCAGAATCCAGAGGCATCGCCACCCTCAAGAACTCCGAAGAGAATTCTGCAGTCTGAAATAATGTCACCACTTTTTTGTCTGAGAGTACCGCATTCAATCCAGCCTTCGAAAAAGCTGCCTGTCCAAAGCCCTGAGGCCCCTTGGGGCAGCCCACACAGACCCTCCTTCAGCCCTCCTCCTCACCCTCCCACCCACACTGATGGCTCCTGGGCAGCTGGAAAGCATCGCAATCACTTCTTCAAAAACAGAAGGGGCAGCAGATGGTGAGATTTCTGGTTATCAGTGGAGGCTGATAAACAGCCGCTGTCTCCAGCAGTTGTCTGCTAGGACAAACAAGGCTTTGTGTGGTACCACACCAGCACCTTGCTTATGCCGAGGGATGGGGAAGTAAAACTACAAAACTAAGACAAACAGCTCCCTATGCCTGAGCTAATCCACATGCCACAAAAACTGGGTACTTAATACTAAACACATTAAAGGCAGAAAGGAAGGGGAGAAGGCTTGAACAGAGGAAGGACTCAGGGCTAGATCTCCTTCCTTCTCCTCTGCATGGGGATAGTTTGACAGGTACCTTTAGCTTTGATGTGTTAAACACAGTTATGCTCAGTTTAAAACTTCATCCAGGCATCATTTAGTAGAATTACTCTGCAAGAGCAGCAATGAACAAACAGATATGCTGCAGCATCATTTGTTTTCAGTAAATGCTCCCCAGCTGGGCTTTCTTGAGGGGAGCTGAAAAGCCGAATGGAATGAAACCAAACCAAAATCCATCCCAAAAGCAGTGGTCCCTTGTTATGTTTGATAAAGAATCTCTAATTTGAGCACAAGTGTCTTCCCTGCATTTCAGGGTTTGCCATGTCCTGTGAAGACGACACAAGACTTAGACAACCAGTCCTGGCTACTGTGCAACAGATCCAGTAAATTCAACACAGGATTATAAGTTATTCTTAAAGATTTCACTTTAGTACCTTTAGGCATATACTTAAACACTGTTCACAATTCATATTGGCTATAGATGTGTTCTATGGTAGGAAACTGATGTCTCCGTGTACATCTGCAGAATGCTGTGTGCATGGAATCATATATACAAATACATGCATTAACTCTCCTCACAGGTTTTCTGTGATTTGCAGTTTCTACCCTCTAGGTAGGTTGATGATCCACCTAAAAAAGGGCTCCAGATGAAGCACATTTAATACTTAGAACAGCACCAAGTCTGACCCAGGCCAATATACAAGCAAACTTTGCTGTGGAAACCTTCCTGCCAACCTTCATTTTCTGACTGTGCAGATGAATTATAATAATTCCAGTTTCAGTAACAACAACAAAAAACAACCCCCAGGTATGAGTCATATCTGAAAACATTTTAATACACTATTTCTCTAATGTCCACATTCCTAAATTGTACTGCTCTACCTAACTCGGACGCTGCTAAACAGAACCAGATAATAGTGAATTTTACCAGTAAACACAAAGCTTTTCAACAGGGAAGCCTGTAATAAACTGATTTTGTTATAGTTTGCAGATGCTCACAGAGGGCAGGTAGGATCGGTGGCCACTTCCCTTCTGAGAGGGAAATTAGGAAGAATGAGCTGAGAAGATTTGCTTTCTGGTCTTGATTTGTTTGTTCTTCTCCCTTCAAAATGGGAGATGAGAATTAGGCTTCCATTTATCTCTGATGTATGTTTTACAGCTTTTGCTCTTAGATACGTATTTATCACCACTAAATTCAGGTTGTGTGCCAGGCCGTAAGGAGGGGAGGTTAAAATACATCAAGGTGAGTGAAGATTAAAACTTGTACAAGGATTTCATTGAGTAGATGCACTGCAGTTCTAAGATGATATTGCTCAGGGGCTACACACAGATTTACAGGCAAAGTCATAATGGAGAATGTTGAAGGTAAGTTCAAATCTTAAGGATGAACCACCTCAGACACCTACTGCCACACAACATCAAACACAGCAAACAGCAATTGCCACAAAATATGACAGAAATCTGCTGGCACAATCCCTGATGTTTTATCTCTTTACAAACAGGCTTCATATGGGCCATACAAAACACCTGCAGGGAGCCACCCAGAACAACCTTTACATGTGTGAAAAAGTCTTTACTGTTTGAAGTAGCCTCACCAAGAGACTTCAGGTGAATCCTTTCTTATCTCAACTCATAGACACATTTCTGTCTTAACAGAATTACAGCAGATGAGATTGCTTGGTGGGAAACCTAATCATGCTGATTAAAATACTCTAAATTTCAGAACTGTTAAGTTTTCACAGCTGTTGTGAAGCACTTGTTATTTTGGGTTAAGCTGAGAGAGAATGAATATTAATATGAACATGAATCAAAGAGATGCACAGAAAAAAAGACAATATGTTGGAACCATGTGCTGAACCAGGTTGGTACGTGCTTGCCTCACCATCCCATTTCTCATAGACAGCCTACAGGACCAATCTGTTGCATTTTTATGTTGATGAGGGGACTAGAACATCTCTCTGATGAGGAAAGGCTGCCTGCACATGATCCTGTGCAACCTGCTCTGAGTGATCCTGCTCTAGTAGGAGGGTTGGACTGGATGATCCCCAGAGATCCCTTCCAACCCCTCCCTGTCTGGGATTCTGTATGACCTATGTGTCATGCAGGAGGATGAAATACACCCTGTCATCAATTCTTGTTCTGTGCCCAGTGCCCTGGAGCCTCACAAGAATTTCTAAACAGTCTCATACTAAAATAATGCATTAACATTCAGAATTTCCATTGCTCACAACTCTCATGTTCTCAGTTGGAAGTTACTGCAGTGGTCCTCTGTATGAATGCTTGGTATCATATTAAATAATAAAATGATTTACTACAGTTAGTAGTTAAATTGATTCAGATCGTCTCATTACATCCACACTGCAGCTCTCTTCAAAGTTTCTCCATATCAACAAGGGCAACAGAACTGACAAGTCTCCTACTTAAAATTAATACAAACAGTGCTGAGCTGTTTAAGACAATAAATATTTGTCTGTGTTCCTCGTATCATCTTTACACCACATTTCCTCAACCGCTTCAGTTTAAATTACCTCCAGGCTCCAATACACTGCAGATTTCCTCAAACAAGAAAAAAAAAAAAAGGAGGCAGTGGCTCGATGGCTTGTCACTGAAATTTTAATGCCATCCTAGACCAGCTCCTGGTCTCCACAACATGACCGCCTCATCCCTTTGTTACTTCTGGTTTTGGTACTAACACTCACATTGGGATAGATCTGGAGCCTTGGAGTTGCAATTATTACAATGGATTTGAACCCACTAGCTGACATCATTTCTATTTTCCATTTCTTGAAAGTAGTTTTTTTTCTTTAGTAAAATAATCTTCATTAGCAGGAAGTGGGTACTGGAGACACCGTGAATTAATTTCATACTGAATTTAGAATCCGTTGTCATTGCTGGTCTGCTAAAGCAAGTGATGCTCTCACATCTCTGGAGCATTGGTTCCGCAACACAAATGATGTACTCTCTCATCTCAACTGAAGCACACAGGGCTGCCCTGACTCCCCACAGCTCAGCAGTTCACATCACAAGCTCCTGTTACCACCTCACCTCCACAAAGCTCCCTCTGCAATTTCACTCTGCTGTGCCTACACTCAGCACTCCTGGCAACTGGTCTGGTTGGCTGGTGAAGAGAGTGGAGAGATGCTTTTACCCGCACCACACATTCCTATAGTAGAAAATCCACTGATGGGAAGGGAGAGATGAGGGAACAGGTGGACTTGGTGAGAGTGTTTTACCTCTGAAGTGACTTGGCCTGTTCCTAGTGGGGATTCAATATGATGTTGAAACATCAAAACTCACCAAAACCCCCCTGCAATGTCACATAGCATTACCAGTTTGTGACAGCTAACTCGAGGTTTGCTCACACCAAGTAAAACTTCCTTGTACTTGGTTCTACTGGACACATGAACACCGGGAGCTCTCTCTGAACTGTGTTTTCTGGCCTGCATGGCTGGAAGGGAAAAAGGTAGTTGTGGTGCAACCTGCTGCCATTTCCCACCCTGCTCTCATCCTGCTCCTCACGACACTGCTTCATGTATTTAGAGAACTAGGCCTGCAGCAACATTTCACTCATAGCTTCTTCTCTATCCTCCACGAGCTCACCAGATCCAGCTGGTCCATTCTTTGGACCTCTCAAACTAATATGATGACTCTTCCCCCATGGTGCTTGCTTGCTGTTCCAATAAATTCAGACACAAAGGGGAGGACAGCAATAGGGGACTGGGGGAGAGGGAGGCTTTTACTCCAGCTCTCTCCTCCTCATGCCTGGTTCTGCTGTCCTTGTGCTTTGTAGTGTCCACTCCTGGTTTTATGGCCACCATCTGTCCATGACATCACTGATGGGAAACAAGATGAGAACACCAAGCGCAGCTAAAGCACTGAACAGTGTAGCTGTGCTCTGGAAGGAGCTATAAAACACAGCAAAGGGTCAGGGTTTATTGCTTCTTCCTGATTCATTACCAAATGGGCTTTGTCCATAAACAGTCTTTTCCAGCTCTGGCCACCCCAGCTGCCAGCTGGCTGTGGCACTGGGGCAGGTGTAAGTGGAAGCATCACTTTCAGCCTGCAGAAAAGCTGCTATCAATGGAGATTTATCTAGATTTTCACATCTCAATCTGTAAGGCTGGCAATAAAAAATTGCATCTGGGAACAACAAAGCAGAGCTAGGTCATTCACTCAGCTCTTGTAATTTTATTTCTGTAGGAAAGGGAATCTCATCACCACACTAACAGAGCTGACTTCAGAAAAGACAATTCAGTATGTACTGAAATCCTCTTAACCATTTCTATGGGTTTATGTTTTCAAATTCCTGAGGGAAGTCACTTGAGCCTCACTACTGTGTGTGTGTGCATCCCCAGGCACACAGACACACACACTTGGTTTGGATTTTAGCAACACAAAGCTGCTATATCTGGTGCTAGATCTAAATGGAGAAACAGAAGAAAGAGATAAAGCTAGAGTGGGAATTAATACTATTGTTATTAAATTAATATTATACTACTTACATTAAGAACAATTGAAAATTGAAAGCACAGAGAAAAACAATACTCCAATTCTACAATTTGGGCAGATGAACAGCCATGTCTTAGTGCAAGACAGGCGCTCGTTTCAGTATGCTTTAGCTACGAGAGGATTAATTTTCATATCTGAGTGTGAGCAAATGTGCCAGCTAAGGTTGTCAATAAGTGATCCCACACAATAAGTGACACCCCAATAGATGACACTGTTCAGTTCAGTCAGGCAGCAGAGCCTGTTGAAAGCAATAAGACCATTTCCAGCTCAAAAAAAAAAGAGATGGCATGTTTCTGGCAACCTTTTTTTTGATACTTTATTTATAACATGGGGTGAGAGAATTTCAAAATGACATAGTAAGCTTTGTAATGTTAAGAATTGTGGGGCTTTTCCTTTTGGTTTTGATTTTTAGTTACTTGGCTACTGGTTTGACACTGAATTTCCATTCCATTTGAACAGATTCTGGCCAGTCATAGTTTGAACACTGATTTTTATCTTTTTCTTCATGTGATCATAAAAAGTAAAAATGGAAGAGATGCATCAGTCCTGTTTTACACTTGTGTGCATGTATAAACCTGTATTTTTCTTTCTATTTATAAAACTCCACTGGGACCATTTTCTTTTCAAACAAATCTTCTGCCCTATTAAACTGTTCAAGTATGTCTTATTTTCTCCTCTTACCAGCCACCCCTTTCTTCTACTCTCAAAGAAAATGGTGTCACTAACTGATGGAGGGTTTAGAAATGAAAAGTCCTTCTACCTTCAGGCCTGTGAACACTGGGCACAGTATATTTTGCCTCTTTTTTTAATCTAAAATCTAGCTGCAGCAGATGAAATGTTAAATTATCAAAACAAATTCTTCAGCTCTGTACTTAATCTGAAGGACAAACCTCCGAAATATTAAAAGCATATTGAGAGTTACACCCAGCACAAAGGAATGTTCCCCGACAAAGCCCTTCCGCTCCCTACCAGCACTGTCAGCAGAGCCAAAAGGAAGTCTGCCAGAGTAAATACTGCTGCATGGGGTCCCCCAGACAGAGATATTTTGCTTTTCCCCAGTTGCCAAGTCACTTCTGATGTCAATATGCTTGTAAAATGAAATGGATTAATTTTTTTTATTCCAATACTCAGTTTGAAGGCAAACATCAACCCCTCAGGCACAAGAACAGGCCCATGCCTTGCTCAGGGTTTGGGTGTTTCTCAACTTGTGCATTCATCCCATAAACAATGACCGAGGAAACAGCTACACTCGCCTTTCTAAAATCCCAGACCAGGTGGCTTCATAGGGAGTGACCCATTAACCCAGCTCTAAACCATCACACCAGTCAACTGTTTATGTTGTTGATGCTTCTTCTCCAGGATGAGAGATGGTAAATGGTGCTCGTGGTAAATCCTATTTCCCCACACACAGAACCTAAACCACCACCCCAAAGCAGCACCAAGGGCAAGAAAGCTTGCAGAGTTTAGGGTAACTCGACCCTCTTGCATACCCCATTCTGAAAGTGCTGACACTTGTCTTGTATGTCTTTATTGAACTTTCAAAAAAAATCAGAAAAAAACATCAGAAAACAGAGCTACTAAATGAGGGAAACTGCTTTGCTTCAGAGCTGTGAGACAGATGCAGCTTAACACCACCAAAGCAGAGACAAAAGACCCACCGCACAGCAACAGTGAGAAATGAACTGACTTTAAAAGGTGGACCAGATGATCCTTGAGGTCCCTTCCCACCTGCTGTTCTACAAGTCTGTAATTTTGTCCTTCTGAGCACCTCCCAGCGTAAGAGACAACGAGGAGAGAAGGGCAGAGACCACCCAAAGCACTGCTCAAATGTGTGTGCTGCTCTCTCATGACATCTCTGGTGCCAGCAATGGAGCAGAGACCTGGAGCTCTCCATCACCTGAACCACAAAACAAAAAAAATCTGATTCCAGAAAGTAAAGGGAACAACAAACATGAAGTAGTCCAACCAGCAGCTCTCCAAAGCCTCTGGGATCCCTGAAATCTGCCTCTTGCTCCATTGGGCTCTGTGAATGTAACGCAGTGCGTAAGCTTAGTCCTGCAGAGCCTCAGCAAAGCTTCACTGCCATTAAATCAGAGCTTTGGGAAGCTCTGCTCAAAAGAAGGTAAAACTAAGAGCTATTATCAGAAATCCAAATAATAATGCTAATAATAATAATAATGATTCCCCCAGCAGAAAAAGGCTGTTTATAACCACTCCTCTGCAGCTTCTCTGGGGAGCCCCACTCAGCACCAGCCAGCTACAGAAGGCAAAAATGCTATGTCCTTCACAGGGCTGTGCTCCATGATGCAAGTTAGGTCTCCAAGTTTGTTTTCAGGAAGTACCTTTGGGAACCCAGACCAAGCTGTTGCCTCTTCAGAACCTCTCATTCCCAGAAGGGAACTCTAAGCCTCTCTTGCAGAAAGCATCTGCCAAGAAATGCTGTGTTCCAACCCAAACCCTCCTCCCTTGTCTTGAGCTTTCCATTTCTCACTATTATAAATCACCCTGGGGAAATCCCACAGATTCTGAATGCTTAACTTATGTTCCTAAGTGATAAAGCATCATGTTTTACCAGACTCCTTGACATAAAATAGTGTGGTCTGTCTGCAGAAGCAAATCACATATTGCTTTTTCTCTATTAACTGTGTATTACATGGATTAATGCCCATAGTAACAAACGAGACTTATTGCAGAAACTTGCTGTTATCCAAAACAGAACAAGCATCACCAGGCTGAGCAAAGCTTTGGGGAGTCCACTGAAATACCACACAAAGACCAGTCCACTTGGCTCCAGAGCAGGCTGCCAAATAACAGAAACATGTATTCTTTCAGTTCAATAGAGGAGCATCTGATCCACAGTCAGACAACAGGTGGTACATTCTACACGCTGGAAATCTGAGACAAGATTCCAGGTACAACTTGTCCCCTGCAAAAGCTTCTCCTACAAACACATCCCTCACTTCTGTCCTGTGAGTATTTGTTTCTGTATTAATGCTCTCCTAAGCAAATCTTTTCTTCTAGGAAGGTCACTGTAAGTAAAGAATAATGCATCAAAATGCTTTTATTGAAGATGTCACGGAAGGGGAAGAGCTTAAGTAGAACCAATACTGAGCATCACCAATGGTGGGTTCTGCAAAAGTTGAGTGTTTTCAAGAGAGAACAAACTAACCAAAGCATCAGCAACTGCTTTATTCACCCTTCAGCTGTTTTTTGGGTATCTAACTTTGGGTATCAGATGTATAATGAAACAGCACTGAGAAGTTGTTGCTCACATCTGAAGGGAGAACAAAAAAACACACAACAAAAACCATTATTTGTAGAAAGAACCACAGTATTTCAGGGCAATTGGGAGGTTCCATGAATACCAAACCACTGCACATGACAACTCACAACAATCACAGAGGGTTTATTCCAAACCCTGATCCATTTCCTACACAACATTTGCCAAATCACTCAGGTTTTTGTACAGGGAGAAGCAGTGTTCATCAGGCTGCAGAGCACCAGCGAACCACTTCCGAGTGACATACTGGTGTTGCATTTAGCCTCAACATATCCCTGTGGGGCCTTCAGCTTTGAAATTTAGAGTTCTACATCACTTTGCTGTGTTAAAAGCTTTTTGCAAGAGAGTATTTAGATGTAGCTTCTGTCTGTGCCCTCTGTTTCAACTGCTGAAGCAGCAGAGATACAGATTGGGATGCTGAGCAAGATGCAACGTTCTATTGGAACAGGCTGGACATAAGATGTGGTAAAAAGCAAAGAACCCTGCCAGATACCAGCCTGGGAGCTGAGAAATCCTGCTGTGAGACTGAAACAACACAAGTACACACCACCATGACAATATCAAATGTCACAAAATAGGTCCAGAGTCCTGCCCCGAAGCAAACACCCTAATGGAATCACAGAGGGAGTTGGATGGATCTTTCACCGAACATATTTACCAGAGAAACCATTCTAGCCCAGAGGGAAACGGGGATTTGCATTCAGTGTCAGCAACGTGTGAGTAACGTCTGACATCATCTGATGACCCCATTGGCATCACCACTACATGCTTTCCTCACTGCAAAAAAAACCCTCTAGACAAATATCCAAAGTCTATTGCTACAACAAGGAAAGGAAAGTCAAAAGTAAGGAGGTGACCTTCCTGGCAACCGTCTCCCATTACAACAGTCTTCACACAGTGAGGACAAAGCCCTACAATTAGCAGCTTGAGCACCTGCAGTGCCTCCTCCATGAAATGGCATCTACTCGATGGAAAGCAACACCTAGGAAAGAAGTTCTGGAAAGAAACCAGCTGTGCGCTGGGAGGAACAGGGAGGGAAGTACTTAATCCATTACCATGTTTCTTTCATTTTTACCCATAAAAATGAGTGACAGAGACACAAATAATCTGTTTCTCAGAAACACAAAAAAGATGCTAGGGTATCTAAGATGAGTCAATGAATCATAGAATCGTTAGGGATCGGAGGGGACCTCAAAAGATCATCTAGTCCAATCCCCCTGCCACAGCAGGATCACCTAGACCAAGTCGCACAGGAACAGATCCAGGCGGGGCTTAAACGTCTCCAGAGAAGGAGACTCCACAACCCCCCCCACCCCGGGCAGCCTGTGCCAATGCTCCAATACTCTCACTGTGAAGAAGTTTCTTCTGATCTTTATATGCAATGTCCTATGTTCCAGCTTGCACCCACTGCCCCTTTTCCTATCACCAGATGACATTGCGAAGAACCTGAACCGGACCATCTAACTGAGTCTCCAAGAGGTGCTGAGTTATTGTTTACCTAGGGAGGCCATTCCTATGTGTTATACACAGGACACCTTGCTGGGACAGAAGTTACATGCCCACAGTGAGAACCTCCTCATTCTGCACTGAGAGCTTCTAGCAACATGTGCGCAGCTTCACCTTCACTTACACTCCAGCGTTGCTCATAAAAGGAAATATATGAGAAAAATCCAGTGGCATGCTCACTATAACTGATTCAACAACAGCCCTCCATTGCTCTGTCAGCATCTCTGCCTTTGAAGCACAACCACCAAAAAGGCAAGTAAAAAGCAAAACATTAGCCTTTGGAGCTATTTTCTGAAGCACGTTAAAACAACAGTGCTCACCTGCATTCCAAAAGTTCCTGCAAATAAACCCCAAGATGAGGTTACTCCCTTGCCAATGCCAAGAATACAAACATTCAGAGCTCACTTTTTAGCAAAATTGTCTTGTCAAATTAATTTTTCATGTGATCAATATTGTCCTCTTCATTTGGTTTATCCTGACAAGAACAATTCCAGTGGCTATTCACGCAGGCAGAAACAACATGGCAATGCTGCAGTCTGGATATGCTCAGCTGAATTCCAGCATGAAACTACTCAGACTCAGGGAGCAAAGTTAGATTTAACTTGGTCGGGCTTAAGTGCCTGAAAAAAAGGAGAAACTCTTCCTTGGGCAGCTTTCATCAGATCTGAATAAAAGCGGCATGAAACATTCTGAGTGCATAACAGCTGGTTTGTTCTGAAAGCAGGCAGCAAAATGTGTCAAGGGGATGGACACACAAAGTGTCTTTTGGTGGTGAATTATGGAGTACGAGCCAAAGGCAAAGTTCAGCCATATCCCAGCAACTTACTGTTTGCAACAAGAAGCAAAAAAGACCTCCAACTTCTCAGATTTGATGTAAAATGCAATCCCTAATCCAGTTTCCTAGTACAGAACCATTAAATTGTAGTGAATGGTGGATGGATGGATTCCAATGTTCTAACAATTGTAATTCAACATTTAAGTCTGATTTTAAACTGATTAAATTCAGGGCAAGTCCAAACTCACTCCACTTGCTAAAACAAAAACAGCAGTAAGGAGACGATGGAACAGACAAAAATTTAATGTCACAACATGACGAGCAACTGCTCAAGATACCAAACAACTCTGGAAACAGAAGCAGTCTAAGAAGAACATCAGAAATGAGCTGTGGAATAACATCCCAAGACAGAGTATGGGAGTTTCACCATTTGATATTTCACTTCTGGAGCCCCCCAATATCATAAGGACATGGAGCTGTTGGAGCAAGTCCAGAGGAGACCACAAGGATGACCAAAGGGCTGGAGCATTTCTGCTATGAAGACTGGCTTAGGGAACTGGGGCTGTTCATCCTGATGAAAAGAAGCCTCTGGAAGGAATATTATAGTAGCTTCCAGTATCTAATAGAGCTACAGGAAAGCTGGAGAGAGACTTTTTACAAGGAACTCTTGTGATAGGACAAGGGGGATGGTTTCAANGATGATTTCTGAAGTCCCTTCCAACTAAAACCATTCTATGAGTATCTGTCCACACAGAGCATGCTTGGAAGTCAGGTCTGTAGCTGAAGAGGTCAGTAATTACTGTATTTCAGAAATGACCTGATCTCACCAGCTTACCAGATGAGCTGTATAATGCAAAAAAATAAATTACATAACACTTCCCAGGGTTGCTTAAATGACTGATGTGTACCTGCAGGCACCCAGCAACTTGTGAATGATTACTGATGGAAAGGAGCAGCTCTGCTGATAATTTGTCTTTACAAAATGTAGCAGGACATTTTCAGGGAGAAGAAGAAGAACCTTTAAGGAATTCATGTACCACAATTAAACAAGTGTTAGAACTGACAAAGCCTTAAATCAGATGAATACAGCATGGAGCAGGCAGCACCTGTGGAATTTTAATCTTACCAAACACCAGCACTGTTCTCTCAGAAAACACCAATTACATTCCACACAGCAAGTTACGCCCAGCTTGGTTCAGTCTGATTTACCACTTCCACCACCTCCAGTGGTTCTCCTGTGCTAAGAAATCATGGAAGTGCCCTTCACTCATTTCATCTACAGCAATGCTGAGCCACAGAACCATGGAATAAACCAGCTACGAATCAGCTGCTGCCTCATTTCTTGCCATTTACATTCTTTTAACGCGATAGTGATGAATGTTATGAAGTGATTCAGTTATATACTATGTCTAGAAACTTCCTCTGATAACTAAAGTCAAAACATATGTATACATTTATGTATGTATATATAAACATACGAGTGCCTGAATGGTTCCCAGCTTCTGAGAGAAGGGAAAAAAAAGGTTATTTTTGCTCAAAACCTGATATAATACAGTAAATAGTGAATAAATGCTAAAATCCAGCACCTAGCTGCTGGCACATTACACCAACAAATCTCACCTATTCTCCACTCTTCTAGGACCATACGTAAAGGTCATTAGACACTATAAAAACATTTTGATGTTCCAGCCCAGCCATGGCTTCTCATGAATCAAAAATCACTTTGTTAGGGTTCAGTTGTTCCCTACGGGGTCAGCAAATCAAGTTAACCAGCTGAAACACTGTTGAACATAGAGCCTTGAGAAAAAGCACATGTCATGACCTGGTTCTAACGCCTGCTCTCCATAAAGGCTGAGACCATTAGACACTTCACAGCCTGCTAATCCAACTATTTCCTTTGAAAATAAACATCTGAGTTACAGATTACACAGAGCAGCCAGTTCCAACAGGTGCATCAATCCCTGCCTTACCTACTTAACGATGGGAGAAGCAGCTACTAAAATTAACAGATTACACCAGATATTTCTTCACAGTTGTTCTGGGTAAAGCAAGGAACAGACTGATGCTTTAAGACAACCAGAAGGATATTTCATCCTGATACACCAAGGCAGAAAGTCAGCTCTCTATTCCCTAGAGCCACCCTGACCTACAGAAATAGTATCAAAGATAGAAAATGCATGCGCAGGAAGAACCAGCCCTGAGCAGAAGCACACATGGAACCAGCTGCAGACTCGTCACCTGCCCCAAAGCGTGTTGCTTCTAGGCTCTGTCCTGCCTCCTGTGGCAACTGGGCTCTCATAAAGCTCTACAAAGTTACCTATTGTTATGGTTTGAAAATTATCAAATTTTCAAGTGTTAATTGTGGTGCTTGTGTACTGAAAAAGCATTTTATTTTGGAGCTGCAGGTACTTTTCCTAGCAGATCTCCTGTATCAGTGCCCAGACCCTACAAGTGATTGGTGCAGAGTCTATAAAAGGGAATTTAATTCCTGCTTCTTGGTCATCTTCTTCCCTTCCTTTCACCTTCTTCTCCCCTGGTACGTCTTGAGAGACAGAGCTCTTCTGGAAGAGATCTCCTCCACTCCCCCAGGGAGGGGGAGACCAAGCAATGGCTCCCAGTCTTCCTCCCACCAAAGGGTGGAACCTGTTGCGGGGGCAGCCATGGCTCTCTTTTGCATGGGAGCTCAAGCACAGAGAGAGCAGACCTTTTTGGACTGTGGCTAGCACCAGCTCATCCTAGCTCCTGGCAGCAGGCTGAAGAGACAAGCAGCTGTCCACAGCTGCGGATCCCTTTGGTGGGGGCGAAACTGCAGTCCTCCTCTCTTTCTCTGAGGACTGAAACACAGGAAGCCAGCACCAGCTCGTTTAAACTCCTGGCAGTGGGCCAAAGAGAGGGAACTCCTCCATAGCCGCTTCTACAGCTTGATTGTCTTTGAAGATGCCGGTCAGAGGTGAGCTCGTAAACCACTGCCTCTCTTGGTGCCTAACGACAGGGGAGAAGAAAGAAAGGCTCTGCACAAGGCCCTGTAGAAAGCCCTTGGAGAAGGCCTGAAGAGAGTCCATTCACCACAACAGGCATAGCCCCATGTGACCAGCGCCAGTGTTGGCTTTGTCTCCACTGGTCTGGCAAAGATGCTGTATACTCTGCCACTGAGAGACTAAGAGAAGCCTCTAATAAGAGAGAGAAAGAGAGATCACAAGTACTCATCTCCTAAGCCTTTGGCAAACACAGTCTGGGATTCTGTTGTATCCTCTACATTTGACACCGCTATAGCCTTAAAGAAGAGCCCCAAGTCAACAGGAATTAGAAGTATGCCAGAGGCGACAGGGAGGGCCAATGTCTGCATGAGGACTGGGAAAAGGAACTTTTCCACAAGCGTCAAATGTGTATCTTGTGCTGTATTTCTGCCATGTCAAGCTGTCTCGCATTTCTCTCCGAGTGTGAGTACAGGCTTTGCCATACAGTTTTATCTTGTTTTATCTTTTTGATTCTTTTTCTGATTGGGGGATTTTTCCTTTTCTTATTGGTGATGGGTTCAAGAAATTGTTGGGTTTTTTTAGCAAAGTTGTTTCATTGCCTGTTGAACTCTTGGTGAGAGCTGGTTGTTGTGCTTGAATTACAGGCACCAACCCAAACCAATTTAGACCCTCTCCCTAAACCATTACACCTGAATAATGCCATATCAGCAGTGTCCAGGGCATAAGACCTTTAGAAAGGCCAGAGAGATAGATGGCTCCTGAGGAACTGGAATGCTAGAGCTGCTTTATGCAGCTAATGTAACTGACTCCTAAATTCACCAGTGTCTGTAGACTTGTGGTTAATTCATTCCTTTCAAACAGGCTGGAGCTAAGTAATAATGGGGGAGAGAAAACCCTTAAAGGCCAAGAGAATTAACTGTCTGTTACTAAAGGTAGCAAGGCCATATATTATTCATCAGTGGAGGACACTGCTTAGCTTAGAAGGCTATAGGGAACTCTGACGCTCTCATCATTTGTAGCCATTAAATAGCCTGGTTATATTGTTTTATCTGAAGGCACATGATGGTTAGCTGCTGCATTTCTTACAGACCCATATGTTATTGGCAAAAGGACATGTTTCCAAGTCTCACTG
Organism: Upupa epops; assembly: GCA_013397515.1. NCBI lineage: Eukaryota > Metazoa > Chordata > Aves > Bucerotiformes > Upupidae > Upupa > Upupa epops. Next base: position 15,928 of record VZRI01007420.1, read on the forward strand.
ACCCTGCAGGAGCTCCTGGTGCAAAGCTAAGGCTTCAGAAGTTGGTGGTTCTCCCAGAAGGGAAGATGGAGAAATATTTAGGTGAACTGATATTTAATTGATATTAAAAACAGCCCCTTCCACTTCAAACTACTGACATCCCTTTCCAAGAACCAGTCTCAACCAATACTGCTTGTTTGCAACCTTCATTATAAAAATACCCCTTTGCAGAACAGTACTGATTATTCCTCTCCAGCATAATCATGGAAACTGCCTAACTACCTGACTTTCACAGTCTGTACATGTGAAACAAATGACCTCATGTTGTAGAAAATTCCACATCCCCCTCTGAAATCTGTTCTAACACAGGATTTACTTTTTACCTGGGCTGTAAACTATTAAAACTACTGCAACGCCAAACCTCATGGACAAAACTCACATTCATTGAAATCCTCATGGAAAACTGCGAAATTCTGAGCAAAGAACGTGTTGGTGGAGAAGGGCTGAAGAACCTCCAAGAATTATTTCAGGTTTCTCAGTCAGTTCTCTTTAAGGGGCTACCTTCCCATAAACCAAGCTTTGCACGCTGACTACCCCTAAATTCTGCTTCTCCTTTGTTTTACATATACTGAGATGAGTCTGCAGAGACAATGAACTGTTATTGACCCTTGTTCTCTGCCACTACACATCCAATGAACTATTGATTCCCTTCACCACTGTCTAAATCTCCTGAAGAGCCTGAGACATAGCACGAGCTCATCCTCCTTCTCCATTTCAGCCACGACTTTCTGTATCTGAGCAGGTGCTGGTATGTCCACAGAGGGTATCTGCAAAACCCTCCCATCAGAATTACAGGGCAGCACATTTTGCTGTGCTCAGCAACAGAAGAGATGCTTCTCCACCCCACTACCACTATTGAAGCTGCTGCAGTGTGTACCCTGTCACCTCTTGCCTCATATGAGCCTGGATCACTCAACCATTAAAAAGCACTGCAAGCATTTTGGAGTGATGTTGCCAGGAAGACAAGGTGGGAGAGCTGCCTCTGCTCACTCTATCTTCTAGCATCTTCCTCAATACAAAGGACACTTCCAGTTTCTGAAGGGGTTTGGCACCACCCAGATCCCCTGCAGAAAGTCCAGCCTCCATGGAAAACTTCATTCCAGTTCTTGCTTGGTTTGTAAGACAGTGGCAGTATTTACAGTACTCAGCAAATTAACTCTATATCATTTCTTCAACTCCTTAAAAAGCAAAAACTACAAGACCAATCCTTTACCATGAGGAACATATTTCATGCTGAGACTGTCCAAACCTCTTTGCTCATTCATCTTTTTATCTGCAACAGCTCCCTTTCTTGCAAAAGCTGCCAAGTGCTACAAGTTTCCCCTCAGCTCCAGCCCCACACCCCATGCCATAAAATGCTGCCACACCAAGGCACAACACAAGCATCCACCAGCTCTGGGTACAGCCAGCAACTCCAGGACCCCATGACAAGGGCAGAGGCATGTGCAGTGTTTCTGCTTACAAAGGGTTTAGTTGTTCTTTTCTCCATAAAATTATTTCCTTTACTGTTGCCCAGGCAGGTGAGGAGAGTCCCACCAGCTCCACACAGTGCAGAGATGGCAACACAGAACAGCGTTGTCCTCAGCTGTTCCATACAGTTCTGCCATTAGACTAGAAAACTAAAATGCTAGTTTTTAAGTAACATTTTCCTATTATGTTCTATATGCATAGGAAAGCTACACTTACCATCTGTCAAATATCATCTCAGCCAGGATGTTTCCCCCACACTTCTCTCTTTGCAGCCACCAGGCTGATGAATTACTTCTTCATTACAGACCTCTCCACTGCTCTTTTCTTCCACAGATCCTTGCCCTCCTCTCTGGAGGATACAGACAGTAAATCACATGGCAGAGCTCTGTTCTAAACTCATTTATGTTTGTGACCTTAGCCCAACACCTCAGGAGCACCATCTTCTGTGATACTCACCATAAACCAAACAAAGCCCACTGCTTCCTCACACCTCCCAGTTCTGTTCACGCCAGATACTCAAAGTAAACCTTGTATCTATGCTTTGCTATTCTACTCATGGCAATAAGAGAGCTTAAATACAAAACAAGAAGTTGCTACTTGTCAGTGACAGGAAAGTGTTATTTTTTGAACTGCATTCTAGCTTAAAAAAATTAATTGTTCCTTAATACTTGGAGACTTAGGATCATTAAGGAAAGAATGCAGACTCTGAGTAATACCCAAATACTGGCAACCAACCTTGAAAAGTACCCTGGGTCTGGAGGAATTAATCTATTCCCTGGTTTCTCACTGAGACATCAGAAGGGTGATGGAACACAGTGACAAGCTACCCCAAACTAACTCACCCAGCCTCCTCCTCTTCCAAAAACACGGTGCAAAAAAAGCATCATTGTTGTGGCTCCAACCCAAAGCTTGCAGATGCTCAGCAGATGCTGCCATATAGAGAAGTTAAGTAGAAAATGGAACTTCAGCTCTTACAAACACAAGGGAGCTTAATCTGCTGCTACTGCGGTCAGTGGAACAACACTCCTACCTTTCATGACAGCAGACACTGACTGACAGTGGCTTATCCTCTACAAAGATCCAGAACATCCTAAAATACAGCTCTCTGCAAAGTAGCCTGATTCTCAGGCTCAGGAGAACCAGACACCAGCTTACCTGTCTCTTATGGCCACGTGTTTTGGGCACTACAAGACACAGATTACCCCTGAAAAACTGTGTACTGTGTTCCCCATCATCTGAACTATAAATCCTATTTTCCACTGATAGAATCCACAGAGTGCTGACAATTACCCACCTATGCACATCCCACAGTCTGTTTCTATTGTTGAAAAACTGACAGGTATGCTATATCCCCAGTTACAGAAGCACAGGGGTTCATCAGAACTCTTGAGAGGAGGAATACGGGACAGCCTCCACCTGAGGATTTCCATCAAAGTGAGACTGAAGGACCAGAATGCTTCTTTCTAACAGTACTTAGATGGCACCTATCTGTTCACAGCATTGGCAAGATTTGCCAGTTTATTTGGTCTGGTCATTCCAAGAACTGGTTGTAACCACCTAACAGGCAAACCCTGATCCTCCTTGTCTTTTTATCCTCCCAGCTTCCAAGAAACACTGTGATAAATGTACACAGAATAAGTGATTTCTAATACATTAAAGGAGTATCCTGATGGATTTAAAACTCCCTAACTTCCTTGCCCCTCCAAAAACTTTAAATATGTCTTGGTTACACAGACAAATGCCAAAGCAGACTAAAAAGAGAAGCAGAGATAGTGGCAAGAGGAGGAGGAGAGGAAAGGGATTTTTCGTCTCTTCTTTCACATGACTGTGATGCACTTTGTGATCTGCTTTGTGATCTTCAGATGACTGGGAAAGCCACAGCTCTGTTTCTAATGTAAGAGCTGCACCAGGGCTGTGAAGGCTTTTCTGAGAGTAAAGTGTCTCAGTATCCTCTGATTTTCTGCTTATAAATACAAGTGTCTGCTTACATAAGCCATGTGGTTTTAGACATTTTCACAGGTACAGGAATGGAAGAGGTTGACCACACTACAGTGGCTTTAAGAACAGCACCTCAAGTGCAGTTCCTAGGAAACCTCCACCTGGGGAGAAAAGACATTACAGAATCACAGGATTATTAAGGCTGGAAAAGACCTCTAAGATATCAAGCCCAGCCTATGACCTGACTTCACCACATCAGCTAGACCATGGCACTAAGTGCCACATCCAGTCTTTTCTTAAATGCCTCCAAGGACAGGGATGTCCTATCGCATTTTGTAAGAAGCAGTGGCTACAAGAAACCGAGCAGGTTTGATCCTGGCTGGTGCAGCCGATTCTGGGACTTGGCAGTACAAATCCTCCCAATAAAATAGCTGAGAGCAGCTGCACGAGCTTATACAAACAACATTAATGTGGAAGTTGCACAACCCTTGTAAGGAGAAGTGCATCTTCCAAACATCCTCTTCAGGCACTTTAAGAGGAAGAAACAAAGATGCAGGAAAAAAAATGATTCATTTCAGAATGTGCTCACTATGATTACACAGAAAAAAACCTGTGTTTTTCTTAGGGCTCATAAAGTTGAAATTGTGATGGCTTTGGAATTGTCCCCATTGTGTGCAATCGTTCTGCAAACACAACAGCCATTGAGCTGGTGTAAAGAGAAACATGGGAAAAGACTGACCCTTGAAGACTACAGTTACTGTCTTTTGTCAGTATCTCTAAACTAAAAATAGGGTTTTAAGGGCTTATGACTGCCACTAGGCTTCAAAGTCCCTGATAAAGCAGGACCTCCTGAAGCTTCCTGCCAGTGCAAATTCAAGCCCATGAGAGAAGCAGTCCAACTTGCACCATGAAGCCTCCCACTATTTGGCAATTTTCTATGCTGTGACATTTTAAAATCAGGTTCAAGAAACATTAATACATGCATTTATCCACTTTAAACCACTGTGGGGCCTTTTGTCCTTCAGCATCAAAGCAAAGCCTGCCCAGCCCCATGACACTGAACTTTCACGGATGACTAACGCTGCTTCTTGAAGCAGGCAAAGAAACTTAGGCTGAGCTGCAACAAGGAGCCCTCTGTAGGTTTCCATTCGTCAGACTTCACAGCCTAAGTACCACCTGCGTTTATCATGGAGCACATCAGTGAGTCCACAGATCAGGGCCATTGTGTGAACAGTGGGGTCTGAGAGCTGATCCCACTAGTCCTGACCAGCAGCTGCTTCAGGATTATCTCTTCTCCACAAAGCAACAGGTGCTCCCTCATAAAAAACAGATTTATGCTCTGTCTTCCTAAGGACCATTATCCATTGATACACACATGTCCTACGCTAGATCCCTTCTCCTCACACTCATTCCCAGAATTTTAAGGGAAAAAAAATGTTTAATAGGAAAGAGCAGTTATTTTGCATTATTAACTCAAAAATTAAACACTATACATAATCCATCAATCTCTGCATGAACACAAAGGCACTGACAGCAAACTAAGTATCAGACATTTTAATGCAGTGGATCTAATCCTGTCTTTCAAAATCTACTGCAATTAAACATGGAGTTATCAACTAAAATCTTCAGGGGATAAACTGACTTTTAATAAAGGAGAAATCACAGAATATCTCTGGTTGGAAGAGACCTTTACGATCATCAAGTCCAACCTTTGCTCCAGCACTGCCACATCACCACTAAACCACATCCCTAAGCACCAGGTCCACATGTTTAAATACCTCCACCACCACCACTCCTGGGCACCCTGTTCCAATGTTTGATAACATTTTTATTTGGGGCAAAGTGTACTCAGGAAAGGGCAGAGTTCTGAGGGAAGGGCAAAGAGTTCTTAGGGAAGGAGGAATGCCCAGAGCCAGTAAAGTAACTCATGGAAGTAGCTTTTGAGTAAGTCCATGGCCAATCCTGCCAACTCCCAAAACTCAAAGTTTTTCCAAAAAAGTTTATCCAATTGAGCTATTGATATAAGAATACTGATTTGAGCATATTTCTATTTTGTTTGATTTTACAGGGAAACAGAGAGCACTGCTCTCTAAAATATTCTCCACTGGCTTCACGGCTCCTACTCCATAAACATTGCTCTAATTCATCGTGGCCAGTCACCAAAGGCACAGGCAGCTCTGTGGCAGAGTAAGAACACTATCAGCTTGTTCTGAATCAGCAGAGAAGAAGCTGGCAGCCTTTCAAGTCATCTGAGGAAAAAAAATAAATTAGGTAGCTGCATAAAAAAATAAACTTCAAAGTGCTCATCCAGAATTCCCTCTGGGAAAGAGTGAGTGTTTTTCATATCCTAGCTCCAAAAATTAATCAGTAGGTGCTGCTTATTTATAAACCTCTAAATAGATTGAGAAAAATTGGCAAAACTGGTATTAAATGCTAAACTCTTAGAGAAAGGCTCTGCATTTATGCCACACTGCACAGAAAAAGGACATTCACTTCCTTTCAGCCACATTAGAGTTCCAAGAATCCCTGAGAGGATGATTCAGCAGTTTATTATCTTTCTGTACTGAGGTGGTGAGTCTTTCTCCTCAGACCACACACAGTCACCAACCACCCTCTAATTTTGAAATCTTTAATGCATGAGGAATGTTCAGTAAGAAGAGGAAGCCTTTCATTAGTTGTACTACATGTGTGAGGGAGTGTGCTCCAGGCGATTCCAGCCCTGTTCCTCAGCACCATGTTGGCTGTAGTCACCTGTACACTGTCCATAGCAACATCAGGTACACAGCTGGGCCACCCACGTCAGTCCTGGCCCTGCCTGGAGGGAACTAACACACCGAAATACCTGACATAACACTTTATAATGTTACCTTCCGAAGACATGGTGGAAAATAAGAGAAACAAAAACAGTAGCACCGATCAACTCATATGTGCTTCTTTCCAGGACTTTAAAAGCATATTAAAACCTCAGTTTCCTGCACCTGAAGCCCAGGCCTGCCACAACTTGGACACAGAACTCAGGGGCTGGTGCTGGCTGCAGAGCTGCAAGCCAGACGGGATCTTCAGGCTGCCCTTTTCATGCGCGTGGATCCTCCTGCCCACATGTGATGTGAGCATCTGAAACATTTTGAGGCACAATCAGAGATTTATGCCAGTTTCACATGCTCTGACAGAAGCACCAGCTTTTTGAACACAGACTAGGTTACAGCCAGGCTGAAAGGAACAAAGGTGATTCAGTGAAGGTTTTGTTATTTGCATCTTGCACCTCACTCCAGCCAATCACTATCAGAGACCTATCTAAGAGCAACATCTTTGTTTTGCAACCCATTTTCATTTCAAAGCAACAATGGGTCCTTAAATCCTATTTCCTAGGCCAAGCAGACCAAGAACCTCCTGCTTCTGACCCATGAAAGCTTCCAGGATCCAGCCAAAAGAGGCAGGAAAACCCCCAAGTACACATATGTTCCCTGGGGCTCTTTGCTAAAGAGCTGATTTGCATGAGGCAATACGAATTAGCCTTAGGAAATGAATGCAAAGTCGGTACTTTCCTAACACTGGATAAAAGAAAATGTGTATTGATGGTAACTGCTGCTTTGGACAGGGTTACACCAATGTGATGCAAAGCACACCTGCGGCAGCAGAAAGAAAAAGGGGCTTTAATCAACACTCACACTGCTAAAATACAGTCCATCCTGGGTGTTTGCTGCCGGCACGGCTGTTGTGCAGCCACAGAGAAAATCAAGTCAGACCTCCATGCTATTCCCTGCTTCTGGCCATGTGTCTTATCTGCCTTTGGAAGCAGCTACATAACTTCAGTGGCTTGGTAGATTTAAGCCCTCCAAATAAACAACATCTTGAACCACAAAACTAGGAAAGCCATGCCGGTAAGTATTCAATGCACACCCTACCACCTCAGCCACGTCCTTTGCAAAGTTCTCCAGGCGGGAGATTTTAGCCCGAGTCGCCTACAATTAAGGAATGCGCCATGATAAACCCATTCCCAGCACCTCAAGTCTAGCCCCAGGCACACATTAACCTCATGTTTACATTGTTATTACTTTTAAATAAATCTATATTAAGATGCCAAAGCAAGGGTCTGCACGTTAATCATTTCCATGTAGTTTGCAAAGGCAACAAACCCCTCAGGGACATGTGTTCCACACCAGGACTATCACCCTTTGCTATTTCAGGACCATTCATTCCTCTCCTCCTCCCCTCCAGGTTACCCTGTGTGATGTCCGTGGTTATTTTGTGCTGATTACTGGAATCAGATCTCAGGATCTATTTCCAGCTGTCCACACTGCCTGACAAGAAGCTGATGGGTGACTCAGCCTTTTTCCCTCCGCTGAAATCACTAAAAGGAAGATGGAAGCAAGGGACAGGCAGCGGAGCAAGGGGTCCCTTCCAACCTGCCCTGGAGTGCCCGACTCGAACAGAACACAAGTCTTTTTTGTTTGTATGGCAAAAAAATAATCCTGGCAAATGGACTGGTTCATAGATTTCAGTGAATGCAAACCCACCAGTAAACATGGTCCAGAGTAGGCCACAGACATGGTTCAAAGATGGGAGAAGATCCGGGGAGACCTCAGTGCAGCCTTTTGGGGCTTAAGGTGTCTGAAGAGAACAATGGGGACAGGCTTTTTATCAGAGGCTGTTGTGCCAGGACAAGGGGTTAAACTACAAGAAGGAGATTCAGACTGTATAGAAGGAATAAATTTTTGATGCCAAGGATAGTGAAACACTGCTCCAGGTTGACCAGAGGTGGGAGAAGCCCCATCCCTGGAACCATCCCAGGTCAGGTTGAACCCTGGTGCTCCGAGCAACCTGCTCTGGTTGCAGATGTCCCTGCTCAGGGCAGGGAGAGGGACTGGAGGAGCTCTGAAGGTCCCTTTCCATCCAAACCAGTCTGTGATTCTGTGATTTATTCCCAAGTCCCAGTGTCTGATACCAGCACAGGCTGATATCCTAATGCCATATGAACAAAAGAAATTAAAAATCAATGATCATAAAGGCAGACGCATCACAGGAAGATGAAGTGTCAGTAGAAATACAATCTGGACTTCTCCCATCAAGTCTCTGGATGGTGCAGATTTGCCAACAGAATAAGACCCGATGATGGGCTGATAGCACAGAGGGAGTGACAAAGGCTGTCAACTCAGCAAGTCTGTGGGCAGAAAGCCCGGCTGTTTAGTGTCAGTGGGGAAGGATGCAAGTTTTCATTATTCCCAGCAAATTTAAGAGGGCAAGTGTATTCAGAGCATGCCTGCCTTCTCCTTTCTGTTAGCATCAGCAAAACAGCACTCAATGGAGAACTGAAAAGAGTTTGTGGGTTTGGCTTCTTTTAAAACCAGCTCAGTCAGTTTATAATCACAGCTCATTATCCTAACATGTGGGGCACTGCAGCAGGAGTCTGTCCTAAGTTCTGTCCTTATGAATAAACCAGCCGGCTCAGGAAGACACAGAATCACAGAACCACTTAGACTGGAAAAGACCTGAAAGACCAACCCCAACTATGTACCTCACTAACCCCTCTCCCTCACACCACATCTCCAGGAATGGAGACTCCAGCTTGGGCCAGGCCTGGACAAGTCTTTCAGGTAAGAAATTGTCCATGCATGAAGCCAGCCAGGCAGGCGGGACTCTCTACAGTTTTGGATGAGGCACCAGGAAGTCCTCAAATAGAGTCAAGCATTTTCTTACATGCCACTGACTTCAAATGATCTCATGCACACATTTGAGGAAGCTGCTAAATAGAGATGCTGTTCCATACTGGGAGCGGTGCTCAGCACCTTCAGCCTCGCACTATCCAAGCACACCTCTACTGAACTGAATACACATGTCTTCAGGTTGTTGCCCATGATCACTGGTTGATTAGTTTCTGGGTAAACATACAAGAAGTTTCTGTATTGACTTCTTGAGCAATACAAGGAATCCCTGGAGTGGTCTGGAGCATAACATCTAATAATGAATGAAATGCAATACTGGGTGCCATGTTGAAGGTATCCAACATATCTGCATTGATTGCACGGCTCTTCAGTTACCATTTGCTTGCCTGTGGTTTAAGCCTTTGTCTGAAGTCAAAATGGAGCTACTAAACTACTCCATCAGGACACAAGATTCAGCTGACCATAAGAGCTTCCCATGCAAGTAGTGATACATGGGGGCAGATTTTCAGTACCCAAATTACTTTCCTTATTTCTTAGCACCCCATTTGACAATTCAAATAATTACTTGGAAACCATGAGAATAAAACATGGAAGAGAAATCTCACTTCTCTTTATCACCTGCCATAGAAGACAAATATAGGAAGACAGTATTTAATCTGGAAACACTACTTAAAGCCTACTTGCCATTCACAGAACAGGAGTTTAAACACAGGTGTAGCCATCTCGCCTTCTTTCAAACACTCCCCACTAACCTGGGTACAACAACATGCTCAAAGCTTTTTTCCAACCAATCATCCCCTTGTGCTTGTGCTTTTCTGGTCAAAGCCACACTCATATCCATCCCCTCAGATCTGAAGAGAACAAGCGTCTGAAGGGCTCCTCTTTATAGCCTATCTATAAATCCTAAGCCTCTATGTACAAATCACTATCTAATTTACATTAGGAATATCAACATCCAGATTAATCTGTATCAGAACTACGATCTAACAGTAACAGCAATGAGACTTCTGAAGGTTTTACTATATAAGATGGCTGCATCTCAAACAGAACATTACAAGCACCACAGAGAGGAACAAAAGCTTCAACTGACATTTAAAAGAAAAATACAATTACACCTTAAAACCCCACTCCTTGCATATCATCCTCCCAAATGTGTGTTTCCTACAAATGTCTGAATATATAATTACAGTTTGCAAAAGGGAAAGAGAATCAAATGCTAGGGAAAAAAAACACATGAACACTGCTACTTTCAATAATAACCTGGAAGAACAAACCAGAGACTTCTGAAATTGTTAATAATGAATTAAATGCTTCCTGACAGCCTTCAGAAGATGTTTGGCCAACCAAAACTGCAGCTTAGAAAGTCCATTCCATGCTTATCTGCAAGTGGCAACATTCCCAACGTTCTCCACAGTGGCAAAGAACCTGGCATCTCCCCTTGAATATGCTCCTGGCTTGGATGATTTCTGCTAAGTCATGGTATTTCCTCACCATCTGTGATGGCACGGGTAAGCTGAAGTTATTCCTTCTTTCTGGAAGCAGCTTCAGCTCTGCTGATCCCCTCAAAGGACACAGAGAACTTGGCAGCAGCAAACCCAAGTGTTTATTTTCTCTGACTGAGACAACAGGCATGGAAGTAGCACACAGAAGAATTAACAATACTTTGAGGGAAAAAAACCCCTAAACAACCCACAACCTAGTTTCCAGACACAATAAAATCCTGCTGCTACAACCTGTTTAGCCCAGAAATGCAGCACTAACCTAACTTTGCAGTGCAACTTGCTTTGCTTGAGGGGATATTAATTCTATTGCATGGTTATAATTAAGGAAGTCATCGAGAGTAATTATAGAATTTTACTAATTAGCCTCCTTGATTCTAGATGTGACTTGAAGGTCACAACTCAACTGTGCACCAAACTGGAATTGCTCAAGAGTTACATTATCATTCTGCTTCCCTTTCCAAAGAAAACTACCACCACAAAAAAGAGATCAATTCTTTATGCGGCCCCATATTGCATTATTGATGTAGAGACAACATAAAATATCCATAAATCCATTAGCTGCTGTCTGAAAGAAATCTTAGCAAGTACAAGCTATTTTGTGACAAAGAGACAAGACCTCGTGGTGTCGGACCCAATAAACAGACCATCATTTCATCAAGGTAGCTGAACTTCAATGGAAAAAAACTCAGAAACATAACTAGGGAATAAGTAGGAGACTCAAGCTGAAACCATTCTATGAATTTACTGCATATCCCTGATAAAGTGTTCCAAAGGGTAATGAATCACTATCAAAACACACTAATTACATCCAGGCCGTATTTTCCCCCTAACCAGCAGCTCTTCCTGTGTGCAGTAAATGGGAACTGGAAAAGCTTTTTCTCATCATTTTATTGCTGGAACACAAACCCTTAAATCAGGATGCAGTTTCTGGCTGGAGGAGCATTCAGCGAGAAGTGAGCCATGCAGGGAAGGGAGCAGCAGAGCTGACAGCTGCAGAACAGAGGGCAACCTTGTCTCTGACATGCCAAGACAGAAGACAGCTCTTCCAAGAACAGTGCTTTTTTATTGTTATTTATTTATATCAAGAGGGAGCAAGAAAAAAAACTGATACAGGAGTTAATGTGGAGTTTTTTTAAAGGAAAACATTTCTTAACTGTTCTATGAAAACAAACAAACAAGGTCCCATGTGTGATTTTGAGAAAAAAATACTAATTTCAATACTTTCAGTCCCTTTTAACAAGGATTTATAGTTTGCTTGTTGGTTTAAACATACTCTTCTAATCTAACATTTTGATAGTAAGGGAAGAACATGTGGATTCCCCACACCAGTTTCAACAGTTCCTCTCAAAGAAAACAGCAGTCACTAATCCACAGCAAGTCAAGGAAGTTACTATATTTCTCCCCAGATGCATCCCATGTATTTTTTTTTGCATAATGGGATCCATAGAGCCTGCAGGCGTACCCTGAGCAATGAGACTGGATCCCAAGGAACACTAACAGCTGAAGAGATGCAAATCCCAAACCTGGAGAGGTACTGGTGTTTTGTTTGGCCTCATCCCAGCACAAGCTCTTTAGCTACAGAAGCGCCAAGCTTTCCCCTTGCCTTGTGAACTCTGGAGGACCATGTGGCCACGTTACCTCTGCAGTAATCACAGCAACCTATAGCAGGACAGACAGAACCCAAAACATGGCTTTGTAATAAAGTGACGTCAAGCAGGAAGTGAAGTAACAGTGTGCGTCTGTAACCCAGCAGTGCTCTACTCAAAAGGTGATTGTAATAAAATTTAATGGTGAGTAAAAATGTGCACCAAGATCTTATGCAACTAACAAACGCTTCCAAAACACAAGTACCTGAATGCACCCCACAAAAAAAACCCTATCTGAGACAACCAATTCTTAGACAAAAGCCTCTTGTGTCCATTTCTGCTTCTTACAGGACCTGTTTGTTTAATATGCTAGTGGCAGTCAATCCCAACATGAAACTCAAACAATTTCCTTACTGAAATGGCATCCCCAAACTTCCCGTATCTTGAAGAGACCGTATTACCAAGTTATCTCCCTCTCTTTTCAGGCCAGAATTCAATACAGTTTCAATAGAATATTACACATTACACTACCCAAATACTGCAGAACAGGAGCTCTATAAATACGACAAAGAATCATGCTGTGTGATTCAACAAGCTTTTCCTCCCCCATCAAACATAACTCTATCAAGCACAACCCAGCACCAGTAACTAAACTTAGTTCTGTGCCCTGTAAGCACTATGTTCCAAGTATTAAATGTCATTGACCATACTGACCCCGTTTGTCACTCCAGTTAAAGTTTGCTTACTTGCAGTATTTTCGTACTGCCAAGGCAAAGCGTTGCCTTCCATGACCAAGTCCTCTGCATAACGTGTTATCAATTGCTTTCCCTGGTATTTCTGGCCCTTTGATGGGACCACAGCATCAGGAAAGAACATGCCATGTTGCAAAGCCCTAATACCAGCACAGTACTGTTAAGGTGTAATTCTTGCAGAGGGCAAACTCTCACAATGTAAGAGCACTAGGGAGCATACAGCGCCCATTTAACAGAGCTTAATGCTGGGATCACGAGTCTAACTGCAGACTAGATACCAAGTGCTTCGTAATACAAAGCTTCTTGTATGGTGTTAAGCCACTGTACAGAAGATGCCATAATTTTTCCTGCTGAATGAATTAGAAGCCACAGTTTTATTTTCTTTTTAAAGAGCTTATCGCTAGGTGCCAAAACCAAATCAGCCCTGATTCACTCACATACACAAACATTAAAATTGCTTTCCTGGGTCACTTAAGGCAGTTACTTCTCCTCTAAAATCAGTTATTTCTCCAACACTCTCCAGGGCAGCTGTCCAAGAGTAAATCTCAAGTTGCACCAGGGGGAGCAACTTGAAAAACTTCTTCATGCAAAGGGCCATCAGGCTGCCTAAGGAGGGGGTTAAACTGCCACCCCTGGACGTGTTTAAAAGTCATGGAGATTTGGAGCTCAGGGACAGGGTTTAGCCATAGCCTTGGGACAGCTGGACTGATGTTTGGACTCAATGGTCTTGAATATCATTTCCAGGCTAAACAACTCTATAATTCTAAACAAGCCTCACAGATTTGCTGAAAGCATCAGCTTGTTGAACATTCTGTGGTATCAACAGGTAAGAAATGGAAGAAACAAGGCAGGAGGTTGTGTTGGTGTCATTCTGCACTGGGATTTTAAGTTCTAATTCAGGGAATAATGAGAACATGACCTTCTTTACCAGACTGGATCAATACATATCAGATGGATTAAGCTGGCTGGCAGATAAATCAACCTGCAAATGAACTACCCCAAGGACGTTCAATGATTCAAGGTATCCATTACTAACTCTTCTTAAAACCTGGTGTCTTAATAAATTTCTCAGAGTTAAAAAAAGGAGAAAAGTAAAAAATAATGTTTTTTAATTCTTATAATCATTTTTAGACAGTAAAGTTTGCTAATAGCCTGCTTGACTGAGATACTCTTTCAGTGACGTTTTGGGGAAGGTGAAGATTTGCTGCAGTCACACCAACTTCACCAACTGCCAAAGAAGTGTCCCCATACTTTACTCACTGGCTTTGGAGTCAGCCGCCATCACATTCCTC
>VZRI01007420.1:30694-62755 GCA_013397515.1 Upupa epops
CTGATTCACTCACATACACAAACATTAAAATTGCTTTCCTGGGTCACTTAAGGCAGTTACTTCTCCTCTAAAATCAGTTATTTCTCCAACACTCTCCAGGGCATCTGTCCAAGAGTAAATCTCAAGTTGCACCAGGGGGAGCAACTTGAAAAACTTCTTCATGCAAAGGGCCATCAGGCTGCCTAAGGAGGGGGTTAAACTGCCACCCCTGGACGTGTTTAAAAGTCATGGAGATTTGGAGCTCAGGGACAGGGTTTAGCGGTAGCCTTGGGACAGCTGGACTGATAAAAATATCAAGCAGTGGGGGTCCCAGTGTGGACACCTGAGGGACACCATTTGTCATTGTTCTCCACCTGGATTTTGAGTCACTGATCACTCTCCTGTGGGTGTCCCCATCTCCTGTTTGGTGTCACCAATCGCAATGCTGTGGAGGCCATACCATTGTTGAGAAATCCAAATCTGTGGCAGTGACACCAGCCACAGAGCCATCGGTTAATGGACCAGATTTGACTGTTCATTGTTCATTTCAATATCACTGCCTGAGACTGGAAGAATAGAGGAAAAAAGACCCGTGGACCAGAATCTCATACCACTTGCAAGACGTTTGTCTCATGTTGCATAAAGCTTTTGTAAGCAGGGGTATAGTGTCATCACCAAGTGTTTAGGATATAAACAGATGATCGTTAAAAGGAATTGATCCACATATCTACAGTGGGAGCAAAGCACAAAGGGCAGATCTACTGTCAATTCACACAAAACTCACACAAAGTGAACCAAATCATAAGCAATTCTAGCAGTATCAGTTTCACCTGTACAACTGTTATTGTAGACATTGCTCCAGACACTTAGTCACTGCTAAAATTACTTTCCTATGGTTGTGTCCAGTCAAGCAGTCAGGAGGTGGCATTTGTCTCCCCTGCTCTCCTGAAGTGCTGGGTGATGGGTTTGAGTAACACCGGGTTTCCAGATAAGACCCAATGAAGTGCTTCATCTAAACCAAACTTATTCCTTCTTCACGGTTTGGACTACACCTACTTTGTATAACTATTCACAGAGAAGGCAAAATAATTTCCCTCAGCAGGGCAGGTTCTATGTTTACAATGAGTTCGTGATGACCCATGCCAAATGAATGATGGGTGAGTGGCTATAATGATTCCTACAAACAACTGGTACAGCTTCCTTTTAGATTTAAAGGTCACTTAAATATGAACAGATGCCCATATTCAGCTCAAGAAAAAAGGTGGAATTAACTCCACTGCTGATCACCAGCACAAATTCTGCCTTGGTTTAATCTTTATTGAGGGCACTTTTTAGATTTACCTATAATAATCTGGTTTAAGCTATTTCCATTTGAAGTTGTTGAAACTATTTTATAAACTGTCTGACAAAAACTTGGATTTAGTCTCCTGGAAGTATTTTAAGCATTTGGTTGGTAATGGAAAGCACATGTGAGAAACATAATATCAAATACTTCTAGCAGTAGTATTCCCATACTTTATTTTAATCTTATTCCTAGAGGTGAAGTGGAAATGAAATTCACCTTACATGACCAAACAAACCAATCCTGTAATCCCTGCTGCAACTCACGTAACACCTTCCCACTCTTCAAAATTATTTCACATGTTTACTAAAAATCAAGTTACACTCTCTCACTATCAAAGATCTTTGTATGTTGAGCCACAAACTCACCTCTGTTACCTTTCAGCATGTTGGTTTTAAATAAACATCTACCTGACTCTTGTATTTACTTTAATATATAAGGAAGCACCACTTGAAATTTCCACTGTTTTAATGAGCAGATTATTTTATTACAGCTCACCTAACTGGTTTCCATTTTCTGACACTTCCTGTGCTAAAGAATGTAACTGGGCTGCCATGCTCAACCAGTATCTGTAGATGCTTTATTAATATATTTCATCCCTTTTTGAATCCATTTATAATTTTAATTTTCAAAAACATGTTACTGCAATGATTTATAAGACTGATCTTTTTTCCCCCAATGTGTTCTTCTTACTCATTTATTTATTTTTAAATAAGGCACCTGATACTTCATTGAAACACCTCAGTCAGAGTTTACCACAAGTCCCTTCCACAGTCCCTTTCTCAGTGCCAGTTATGAATGCGGAGCCTTTTATTTAATAGTCTCTGCAGTTACTTCTTTTTCAGGCTGAAGAGTTAAGCCAAAACAAACCAAAGGAGATGGACTGTCCCATAATATTTGCATGCTGCCACAACATGCTCTTGATGAGAAGAGCTTACATAGATCCAGGAAAGGACACTAGAGAGTTTAGGAAACCAGCTATTAAGGATTACTAAACACATAAACATCTGGATAAGTTACTGAAAGCACGGTACACACTAACCTCTTTTCTGTAGCCACACAGAACACAGAAGCTCAGCCAGGAGCATCTGAGGAGGAGCAGATGAGACAGAGGGTGACCCAGCTGGCAGCACACCAGGAGGTTTGGCAGTGACAACCAGCACCAGGAAACATGGACCTCCAGAAATAGAGGTTTGGTGCAGGTCTGAAGTGGAGGTGCATGTGACCCCTCATGGCATGCTGAGCAGCAAATCCCTGGACACACGCAACTCAAAGGGACATCCAGGCAATGCCTCTGGAGACAACACACTTAATGACTACACCTCCTCATGTTCCTCAGAGCAGCCATCTTTGTCAGCTTAATTAAAACCAGAAATCATTTACTGTTTTTCCTGTGAGGCAGGAAGCAAGCCGAGACTGATGACATGCCCCAGAGAACCATGAATTCCCGAAGACAATTATGTAGCAAAAAGGTACCAACATCTTCATGTCATCCGCACCACACAATTATATGTTTAATGAAGCAATAAGATTTGATTTTTCAGAAAGAGCTGAGTGTATTGTATGAAAATTTCAAGATAGACCACAAAATAAGTAAGAATGAAGTATTTGCATTAATTCATCTGCCTATGCAGGGAAGATACTTCACCTCTGTCTGCAGAAGCAGTACAGTTACACTGCAGCTAAAGGTGGATGTCACAACCTAAAAAACAGAGAACACTTTAAATTCCATACCTAATCCTGCTTCATCCAGAGCATTCCATTCTTTGAAAGTGCATACAATACCAAACACGAGCCATTATGTGAAAAAGGCTCCATTTGCTCACCAATTTGCTGCACCTCAGGTAAAAATAAAAGCAAGCTTGTGTCAAACCAAGCCAAAGGGCCCATAAGAAACAGTGTGTGACACAAAGCAAAGCAAGAAAGTCTAGAAGGGCCTTTAGACAGTACGTCCCCAGCAGAAAATCTATCTCTTTAGTGGCTTCTCCTGCAAGGTTATGGTTAAAGATGTGCTGCTCTACTGCTGAGTGAGTATTACCATGATTTTCAACATGAAACAAACAGTCACTTCTTGTCAGAGTTTCTTCAGGGTACAAATTCAGAGATGCTCAGGACAGATCCAGGCAGCTTTGCACAACTGATTTCCTCACTGGGCTTACTCCAATGTCTTGAAAGGACACTTCTCACTTTTTTTTACATTGTAATACTTTTTCTAATACTGTCTCTGCAAAACAGCTAACAGATTCAGCTGAACTGAGTCAATTTTTCCTATCTGCAGGAACAGAGACAGTATCATCTGCATATGAAAGAAAGGAAGAATCAGTAAGAAATAGATTAGAGGTACTGGTGTCCACTCAGAAAAAGACAACACAGTGCTATACTGCCCTGGCTCCTGAAAAAAAAGCCACAGCAACATTTTACAATGTTCTCTGTATTATCATTACCTGAACCTGCTTGCTAACAGAAGGCACCACTCCATCATCAGCCACATCAATACAGAGGACTTTCTGCATGAGATCATCTCGTCCACCCATAGATTTCACAAGAGCAGGCAGCATTACTGAGCTCCACAGAGGATCAGAACAGTTGTCAGATTAGCTTGGAGAAATGGATTTACCATCTGCATTTCAGGCTCAAAATTTTAATCATAAAAGCTTGAGAAACAAGGTGGTTGTTTTTGTTGTTGTGTTTTTGGTTTGTTTTTTTTTTACACTTCATGTGTATTATCATATTGGTTATATAAATGTGGTTTCTTCTCTTAGTACTATGCAACTTCCTAAGTAGATACAACATTTTATTGCCACATTCAGCTGCTCCAAAAGCATGGTAGCTCCTACCACACAACTACCTCCAGCTCCTATCTCACAGCTACTTCAAACACTGAGCACAATTTGTTAGCCAAAACCTCTAATTTCAAAGCCTAACCCCTTTTTAAGAATTAACACTGAAAAGACAATTGTACAAAACGTTAACTTTGTTCCCCCCTACCTCATTATTATCAGCTTGCTTTAACTGTTTTCATGTAGCAGCCTTCCTTATTTCTACCCAAGAAAGCAAATCCAATTAATTTCACATTTATTACCCTTTAATATGTAACTTCCTGTAGCAGTTTATTAGAAAGTCTTATAAATTAAACATGGAATTCAGTTAGAAGAATCTGCAAGGTTAATTCAGATCCAGAAATATTAACAGTTCACTATTCAAACTGAAGAGTTCAGTCATAAACTCCCAAATGAGAGAAGATTCTGCAAGATGCCAATAAGATCAATTATTCCTGTGACAGTTCATACTGGAAACGCAAATATTTGCAAAGGGTTTTGACTTACACAGGCTCTTAGTTTGATTTATAAACCAGGCAGTTGCCAGCAGTCAGAAAGCCCAGCATAGCCCAGCTTAAATCCAGGAGGAACAGGGGAGCTGCCCTGCTCCTGCCAGATAAACTGCTGATGGAAGTAAGCAAAGTAAAGCCAGGGATGTTTGGTCATCAGGAGCTTGGACAGTCCCAACCTTTCTTTTCCACATGCCACCTGGCTTACCACACCAAGGTTTATTTCCTTCTGTCCAAATCTTAGCATCTTCCCTTTTATAACCCTTTGACCACAGTTCAGATTTAAGCACCTTTTTCACATTTGCTCTTTCAACTGTACCTTCCTAAGAGGCCTTGCTGCCACTTCTCACTTTACCGCATACCTTTCCTCCTCCCTTGGTGTACGTTTCACTGATGTTTGGGCTCATCTGTCACAATACTTTTCATTCTTTGCTGGCCTTTCTCCATCACTGTACACTGAAATCTCCATCTGAAGGAAAGGCAAAGCAGGCATATAACTGCTGAGGCTGGTTTCTTAACCTAAACCCCCTGCAGTTCTGTCCCCTAAATTTCCAGGTGAACCAATGCTCTCTTCCCAATTGTCTCACCAACAGATTACTGAGTGGTGCCAAAGGACGGTCTGCACACAGGTACAAACACAGATTCAGCAGGATGTTTATAGTTTTCCCTGTGATCTCTCTGAACTTTGGCCTTCATTTGTTTACACAGGCAGAGGCCAAGAGGTCACACCATTAGAACCAGCAAATTGTTTACACATATGGCAAGCATCGTCCATGGAGCAGAAAGGTAGCCATGGCTACGGTCATACACTGCACATTGCTGCCCCTGCTGCAGTTAAAGTAACAGAGATACGGCATCCACAAAGGTGGCAAGGAGACGTTCCAGTGCAAGGGAACTCAGTGTAACCTGAGAAATTAATTGGAACTTCTTCAGAAGCCAACACTCACTTTCAAGCCCAGTTTGACCCCACTGTAACAGGGATTCTTTCATAAAACAGGGTGACCTTCAACATCATGATTTTACTCACTATTAAGTGTAAGTGCTAATTCACAATGGTGGCAGCTAGTACCACAGAGAATAGACATGACTACCCAGCAAGGATGTAGGAGAAACTGTCACAGCAGGTCCAGGAACCCCAGACTTGCTACTGGGCTGGCTTTGTACGAAACTCCAGATTCCCAACAGTGCCCAGGGCTGGATGATGTGTTTCACTTACTGGGGAGGAGCTCAGTGAAAATACATCATTTTCTTCTACTATTTTGCTTTCAAACCAAAATATTACTATTTAACAGAAATCATTAAAAAATCCTAATCCCTTTAAAAATTATGTTCAACTTTAGAGGTAAGGATCTTGTGAAAAACCTCTCCAAAACACCGTATTTCACATAATAGAAATTATGACGAATTATCAGAAGAATGAAGTGCTTCAATTTTAGAAGTGTGAAAGGGGTACGAACACAACCCCATCACTCTGCCTTCTTTGATAGACATGGGAATTTACTTTTTAAAGCAGTTACAGAATCTCTGCAAACAAGAGAAATGAGGAAAAGCACCAACATCTGAAAGAAACTAATCCCAGTATCTTGGTGAAATACAGTGCCACTGTCAAGCTCATCAAAATAACAGACAAGAGGAAGCAGGTCTGGGGTTTTTTTAGCTTCAACATGCTACAGCAAGGCTTTGTGAATAGGCCTACAGATATATGGAATACACAACAAAATTAATACGAAACATTCATCACTGTTTTTTACTGACAAGCAGAAGCACATCTTTGAATTCCGTGTCCCAACAAGACAAGCAGACATGAATTCCTATTTGCAATGCAGATGCAGGGAAAAAGTCAACTGTGACAAAACACAACCAAATCTCAAACAATTAATAAAAATTATCCTTTTTTAATGTCACCTACTTCCTTGCTCAAAATATATTTTGGGTTCATACAAACCAGGTTTACAGAATAAGATAATTTGTTTGGCCAACCAGTGATAAGAAACCGGCACAGAGCTAAGAAGCAGTTCTCTATTTTAAAAACAAAACAGCCAACATATACGGGGTCTGGAAGGTCATTACTTTCAGAAAGAAACATTCTGACAGGCAGGGAGATACCTCCCACATTGTTATTCATTATACAAGTTTGATACATCTGTGAAATTGGTGTTTTCTTAAGCATATCCATGGAAAAAAATCATACAATTACAGAATCTAAACCAGGAGAGTTGGAAAAGACCTTTAAGATCAAGACCAACCATTAACCCAACTATACCAAGCCCACCACTAAACCATGGCCCTAAGCTCCACAGGTCTAGCTCTGACTAATCCACCTGAGATAACACTGGACAGTTGCCCCATTCAGCTATTATTGCCTGCCAAGTCCACTCTGAACAAGCATTCCTGAAAATACTTTATACAATAGTTCTACACTTCAGTCTAATCACTGACATGTAACTCCAAAGGCAGAATCCTGGCCAACACACAGAAGGCTCCATGAAATGCTCTCGGTGTTTCACATTACCAACAGAAACCTCTTAGTAGGATCAGCATTTCATCTTCTGAATTTCACCACCAACTAACATTTAATAGCAGTTAAACAACTGAAAGAATCCTCACAGGATTGTACAGGAGGTTTGGTTGTGTCAGTAACTTCTAACATGTGTCAACCCTGAGCATCAGCACTGAAGACGAAAACATCCCATCTCACGTTCCTAGTGCGCAAAGCTTTTCAGCAAAAATCAGGTCTGATAACAGGCCTGAAGACAGATTGGATCATCAGTCCCACTCCAAAACAGCTTAAAGCAAGTGACTCAAGTTATTTAAATTCTCTGTATGTGCAGAAATCAAACAAGATGAGAGGGAGCTTTGACCCAGACCAGTTTCTCTACAGCAGGACTTCTCACTTGTTATCCTCAAAGGGCAACACAAAGGTAACCCTGAGGACCTAGGGCCTGTCACACTCGAACAGGTTTCCCCACTGCCTCTCCAGGGAAACTTCAAAACATACCAGCTCAGGCACATAGGACTGGGGGAAATGACTCAAGGGAAAAAAATGCTGACAGGAAAGGAACAGGGAGATGACTTGCAGCAGAACTTGCCACCTTTCACAGGAGTAAAACGCTGGCTGGGAGAAAGTGGGACACAGCAAAGGATATCAAGTTCAGAATTAAAGCTGCAAAGAAAAGCAAATCCCATTCTGCCACTTGCTAGCTTCTGAGCACCTGACTCCACAGCTCCATAGCAGTGCTGGACACTTGTTTTCAGGCACACTGCCTTGGCAGATTTACCATTCCAATATGGGTTCTGCCTGAACACTGGTAGACAAACTGCCACTCACCACAATAAACTCCAGGAGCACCAGGGTCTTCTCATGCTTGCAAGTGAAATTTGCCCTGACCCCAAACTAGAAACTAGGTTATTACCTCCTCCTGATAGGAAAACTGCAAAAACAGACTGTGAATACAGAAGGGACGAAGCTTGCATGGCTAGACAGATACATAAACTTGTACCTTGAGGAAATTTGTACAAAATCACAGTCAGAATGAACTGAGCACTGGCATTTGTAGTAAACCCATCACTGAGTAACTATTGCAGATGCATCACTGTTTGTACTGAAGCCTGGTCGGGCACATTGCACAGTGCCCCAGAGCAACAGATGGAGAAAACAAAAAATTAAATACCCCTTTAAACATTTGCACCTCTAATACCAACCAGTTCACATGGCTGAGCAACATTCACATAGCAGCTCAAGCAAACGCATAAAAGGATTAAGCAAAGTTATCAGATGTCCAATTCCGAATTCCCATTTTAAAGCAACAAATGCAAAATTCAAAGTGTAACTTTAGATTACAGTGTTGACTTCCACCTTGAGGACAGAGCTGTAGTCACTACTCTTATTTTCTAAAATCACATACATAGGAAAGCAGCAAAAACAGAATCATAACACACTAACACATATTTTTTGCCTTCAATATCTGAGGTTTGGCAGGTGTCATGGCACCTCTGGGAACCAGAGCAGGAAGAAGAAACCCAGGTATGGTCTGATGTAAATAAACCATAACATGGCTGTGGCCTGCTGAACCTGCTCTTAGCTTCAGAAGCTACTGAACTCTACATACACCAGCACTTTCTTATGGTTTAGCTCAATGTTAGCTGAGTTTCCCAATACATAAACAAACTAGACTAAATGGAAGAGGAAAAAAACTTCTTATCTGCAAACATAGTGAGTGTCATAGATTGTCTCAGGAGTCCCTGAAGGTCTTGACAGGTGAAAGCTGTATAGAACAAGACAAGGCTAATCTTGAAGCACTGGAGCTTGAGAAGCTCCTTCTGGCCATATATCACCACAAGCAGCAATTTGCTACCAACCAGAGGCAATGAGACGATTCTATGCATAACTACAGTTCGTTTGTACACTCTGAAACACATAAATATACAACATTTTCCAAAAAAAGACCATCACAAAGACCATTCAGTGAAGTCACACCCTTAAATCTGAAATGTCCTTCCTCAGGAAGAGTGACACAGCTCTTCATGTTTCACTGTCACCAGTAACCACAACCACCCACCTGAAGTTAGGGACAAGTAAAAATAGGTGGTAAGAAACTGAGCTGTCTGATTACTGAAGCAGGAGATGAAAATGCTGCTGCCTGTTAAATCATCCCCAAAGCTAAAGATTTTGTCTTTATGGCACCAGCTGCTTAAGTATCACCACTTCATCCTCTGGCTGTGTGTCTGTAGAGAAAGTTCTTCCTAAGGTTTAGCTATGTTAGATTTTCAGGGTAAATCAGTTCCACTGCAATCTCCAGAGTATTAGAGAAGTACCACATAAACCAAACAGCATTATACAAACAAAGACCTAGATCCATTTAAAAATCATAGAATCATAAGGGATCGGATGTCAACTGAAAATCATTTGGGGGGAAATTCAAAGAGCGTGAGACAGATTCTGTGTTTCCCCTGGCAGTTAACCATTCTGTATTTGTAAATTGAGCTTCTTTATAGTAAAAAGGCCTCCAAGGGGAAGAGTCCCCGTTTATCATTCCAGATAGAAGAAAATAAGGAAGCTAATGTGACACTGCCTCAAAATCCCACCAAATTCACTCATCTCTAAGAAAAACTTTAGGGATTTATAAGGAGGAGTATACAGATTGGTGGTAACAGGGTGCAATTTTTAGGCTTCAGTTATAGCAGTCAACCTGTTGGAATACAGAGTTCTTTCATATGCAATTTCAAAACACTTGGAGCTCACTGTAATATTGATTTATCATTCCTTCACATACATGAACAACAGCCAGGAGTTTATCAAGTTGTAGCTTTCTTTAAGGTTGTCAAAATCACATGGAGTGCCTGTAATCAGGGGACATGCCACAGCATACCCCAATCAAACATTTCACCCAACAAAGAAATTTTTAGAGAAGGCCAGTGCTGCAGATGCTTCCTCAAGACTCTAGTGCAAACATGCAGGGCCAATGTACACAGGTGGAGCAGTTTCCCAGACCAGCAGAGCCTCACAAACCCTCCTGCCAGCACTCAGCATCTCATTTCAACCAACTGTATTATCACACACGAACAAGTGAAAAAAAAATTTCTGCAGCTTCCTTCTGCCTTCTCCCCACCTAGGAACACACTAAATTACTAACTTTGTACCTATAAGCTGCATTAACAAATCTTTATGCTTTTGCATCATCCTATTATATACAGGATACAAATCATCTGCTCTGCTCCTCCTCATGGATTCCATCAGGGCAGAGCCAAACTTCTAATGCAAAAGAACAAAAAGTATTTTGATTTCTAGGAAGTATTTTTACATCACTGTGTTCCACTTACCTATTCAGTGACCAAGTCACCATTCAATTTAACAGTCCCTGCACTCCTTTGCTTAAGCAAACAAACACTAAATGATATGGGGCTTTTTAATTACTGCAGGTCCTCGATCTTTGACCTGCAGCCTTTTCCTTCTACAGTTCTGCCATCTCTGCAGTCATTAACAAACTTCAAAGTCTGCACTGCATCCACACCACTGTGACATATGTTGAAGTTCACTGCAGCTGCGTAAGCCCATTCTTTGAGCCTTTCACTCTTCCATTCCTGCAAGCCTTTCACTCTTTGCCAGGCAACTAAAACAAGAAAGACCTTCCAAATATTCAGAGATCTCCTAAAACTTTAGAAATTCCTGCAGTCAGGGTCTCCATTCACTCTAAGACACCCCATAAACAATCCCTCAAGCTGTGGTATGTGCCTAGAGTAGTCATAATTGATCACCGTGCTACAACTCACCACTTGACAGCACAGCTTCATCAACAGCTGGGCTACTACTGCTGGATCTACTAAGTTAATTCCAGGGAATTAATACAAGAGAATCTGTGAAGTTCAATGGCAAAAAAAAACCCAAAAAACAACCCACACATACATATTCAAATTTGTGAATGAACATGAGCATCCCACTGTTCTTCAACATCTACTCCACCCTCCACTGAAACAAACCCATAATGTTAAGTGCTATGAGAAGGAACATGAGGATTTCTACCCCCAGACCTGTCCTGCTGCACAAGGACTGCCTGGACACATGCTTTTAGCAGAGAAGGTGTTTGGTTTGAACATAAGCTGGTTTCTTGAATGCTGGTTTTGTTCACGACAGCAATGAATCAGTGAACATGTGATAACAAACAATATGGGTCCAGGATGTTGAACTGCCCCACGGCCAAGTGGCTCTAAACTTCCTCTTCATATGATCACTCAGGACAACAGAAAAGTTTAGTTTACAACTTTGCTTTTAGCTATGGCTTCACGCTTTAAAAAAAGAAAACACTACTTTGACTTTCTCAGGGACAGTTTTGGAAGCTGCTCTGCCTCTTCCAGCAGAATTATCCCACAAGAGACAGGATGGGAATTCTTCCTTTTGCCACCTCACAGAACACAGTTAATCCTCCTCTTCTTAGCCCCTTTCATTTTGTAATTTCCACCAAACCCATTCACACCCTCCTCCTGTGTTTTCATCTTTCTAGAGCACCAACAAGCAACCCTACAAAGGCTACAAAAGGAATGTGGAGTGATTCCTCATGAGGCTGTGGCCATCCTCCAACAAAAGCAAAAGCTGTGAACATACCACTCCTTGCCATGCCTGAGGAACACTTTGGATCCTCCAATATTCCTCCCAGTGAAAGCACTGAGGAAGCTGCTATTTAGCATCTGGCTGTGACAACCTGCAGGCCTTCTGTGGGATGGAATTCCTTCCCCCAATGCTTGTTGCAGATGCTTACGAAAAGGTAATCTGAAGCACAGTCGAAGTATTTCATTATGTTTCTACTTTGTATGTCAGCTGCAAGGCTAATGAGCAAAGAATAGAATTCTAACAAAAATGAGACCACCTCATCCTAATGGAAAAGCGCATGAACTTTAGAAATTCCTAACTGGAAAGCAGGCTGGGCCAAGAGTTCCCAGTACTACAGGAAAGTAGGATCCACAAATCCAATTTGGAAACCACAGATTTAAAACATATCCCCTTCAATAAACAGGAATTACACCGTTAAATATACCCCAGAAATTTCTCAAGATCTTTCTGCAGACACAGATCTCTTGCCAAAAGAGAAGCTATTCCAATACAATCCATATCACCGAGATACAGCAGGTAGGTACTAGCAGTGGGCAGTAACTACAGGTCAGAATCTATTCATGGTGGGCATCCACTCCCCCCCCCAGCACACTCCATTCACAACAGAAAGATAAGGAAAAAATCCCATGTGAGGAAAGCTGAAAGGCAGTAGCTGCACTTACGGTCAAGTCCATTGATGTATCTCATTGTAATTTCACAGTGTCCCCACACCGCACTAACTATGGGGTAAAGTTTTTTCCCTTTTAGTCCCCTGAAGGCCACTCCAAGATACTGTCCATCCACCATGAAGCTAAGCGTCCCTTCATCCATGTCCAAAACCACCAGTAAGGAATCTGGGAGTACAAAAGACTCATCCGGTTCCAAAAAGATGGGATATGTGACCCCAGGCTGGTTTTTACAGTTGTGGTAGAGCTTGTTCCGTCCCAGATCCCAGCCCCATGATTCACTATTGCTACCAACCAACGACGTGTATCCCACAGAGTGCAGTGGAGCTTCAGCTGTGGAGACACCCACCACAGCATGAGTCCCCCGTTGCCTCGTGGGCCAGTGGATCTGCCAGACGTGCAGGCCCCTTGTGTAGCCAACCTTGCCCCGGATGCAATCTGTGCTTTGGGCAACAGGGTGTCTGTGAAAAGTCAGTTTATCATCCTCTTTTACAAATATATTCAAGGAGCGATCCTCGTTGTTCCACGCATGTTTATACTGGACCTCCAACTTGGCAGGGGGCATATCCAGCAGCATGTCCAGCCGCGCCGGCTTGCAAAAATCTGGACCTCTCAGCTCACGTTTCACAGGTCTATAAGGGGGCTCCCTCACATCCACAGACTTTATGCTCCCTGAGATTTTCTGGCCCATTTCTTGGCTGCAGATTTACAAAGGAGAAGGAAAAGTTGACTTTGGCCCAGTGTCACCTCATGAAAGCACTTCTGCGTGGAGCCAGTGGCCTGACAAGCTGACTGCAGTTACTTCTCCTGTTTGGAGCTTTTTAGCAGCAATGTTTTCGGAGTGATAAAAATACTCCTGAAAGAAAACACAAAGTTTCCAGTTAGTTTACAGAAGCCAACAGACAACTCACCGCATGTTTTTAAAGAACTGCTCCTCATCCCTACTAGTTATTTTAAACCCCAAAGCTGACAATTCCACACTTCTTTGTTCCGTGTCCTCCAGGATACAGAACCCACCAGCGTAGAGAGCACAGACAGTCATTTCCTCCAATTCATAATGGACTGCAGACATTCCCCACCTCTGCCCTTCCACCTATTCTGTCTGGCCAAGTTCAGAGCAGTCCTGCAGGCAGCTTCGCTACTCCCCAGAACAGCCATAAACGTCATGTGCAGTGGTAGCTTCACTTTCACTTAATCTTTTGTGCCCAAGCCATAGAAATACCCACCGTGTTGGAATCTCCTTTCATCAGGGACTGGGACACAGTCAAACATATTATGGGGAATACATGAATTTGAAATATACTACTTTTGTGCTTCCACAGACTAATATGGTAAATTAGCTCCCAGGAAAGATTCTCTGCAGCCTCAATGAGTTTCAGTCAATCACATTTTAGAGCTCAGGTAGAGCACAAAGGGAAGCCAAAACCCTCTGAAGGTAGTAAAGGAATAAAAAATGAAGAGCAAGTGTTGTAGATGATTGACATGGGATCAGATAAAGAATCTGCTCCAGCAGACATACTTCTCTTCTAGCAAAACAAGTGCCAAGTCCAGGAACGCTCAGAGCCAAACACTGTGTTCATTTACTGACAAGGATGAAGCATTTCAAGAAGCAACAGAAATCCCAAGACTCTCAAAAGCCCAACTAGCCAAGGTGACCAGTGGTTTCCACCAAGCAGCAGACAAGGCCATAGATGTCATGCAAAAAGCGTCTAGGAAGACTTTACTTGGTAAGTGACAAGTCCATGGTAAGCCTCTCAAAGAGCTTCTTGACCAGATATACTGACTCATTGAAAAACTAATCTTCTTTCAGCGAGTCACATACTCAATGGAAGGAAATAAAAAGAGAAGTCTAGGAAAAGAACCCTGTAAAATTTAACATCAGTGTAGGAGTGAATTAAGTGGATCTTTATGGTATTTACAAGAGCAAATGCAACATAAAGCATTTCTGTATGTGTTAAACACAGCAACTAAGCAATGCCTGGGTTGTGTGAGAGCATTCATTTCAAAAACAGAAAACAAAGATGTGATTTTCAAACCCATACGACACTTACTGTATAAAAATATTATTTTTCTGGTGGCTGGTCCCACGCAGGCACACGCCTGAGCACAGAAGCATAAACCATCTCTTTACAACCCATTTCAATCTTCAAAAATCTAGAGTAAGCATGAGCCTCCAAAGCCCTTCAGACCACATGTGCAGGAGGATGAGAACTACCCACAGCAGCTCCCCATGTAAGATCAGCTTGTTCATTCCCCTTCTTTCTTTACAAAACACATGAAAGAAGCCTG
Organism: Upupa epops; assembly: GCA_013397515.1. NCBI lineage: Eukaryota > Metazoa > Chordata > Aves > Bucerotiformes > Upupidae > Upupa > Upupa epops. The sequence continues at coordinate 45,403 of VZRI01007420.1, forward strand.
AAAGTTTAAACAGTGATTACACTGATGTTGACATTTGCCATTTCCACTACTGCAGAAACACTCATAGGTTGCTTCAAATATACGACAGCAAGTTTGGCCCAGCAGAGCAAGTTCAATGCTGTATTTCACACCAATAATCACAAGGAAACAAAATAATGACACTAGGCCAGGGAAGCAACAGGGAGTAAACAGCCTCAGGTAAGCATGGCTTCCTAGGAGGGGACATGCTCAGGGCTTGGGAATTTCCTTTGAAAAGGTGCTTTTGATTATTTGAGTTTGAAGTAAGAACATAAAAAAAGAGAATGTCAGATGTTCAAAGGGAACTATGGTGGTTTCTATGTGAGATTTTACTCTACATGTCTTTGAAAACTTCCTCTTTACAGCACAATTGCCATGTTCCTGTCAGGGCCCTAAGGGAAGAGGCTGAGGAAGTCCTCAGCACATCCTCCTGTATCACTTCCTGATCACATGAGATGCTGAACTTGGCTCAGATGTTGTCCTGGCAAAGCATCGAGAGATTATGAACACTAAAGCGACTCACTTGGCAAGCCACAGCCATTCTTCCTAATTTGCCCTAAACTGCAACATAAATAGGCGGCTAATAGATCAGTAATTCAGAAGAGTAAAACGCATTGCACTGAGTACTTTGATACGGGCACAATTGTGCCTTTGCTCCCAGAAGTGCTCAGGTAATTCCTCAGTTTGAAACTGGATCTCACAATATAAGCTTTGACTTCACAGTTGAGCGTTTACTACATCATTTTTCACAAAACCCAAACAAAAGTCAACATATAATCACTTGTACCAGCACAGTCCTGAAAGTGTAACACCACAATGCAACAGCTGCAATTGCTGGTGTTCAGTAGTATTAGCTCTCAGCAATGAGGCAGGAGTGTTACAACAAACAACTCCTGCTCGCAGCCCAGGCCACATTAACGTGAACTCCAGCAGCAACTCTCAGCAGCTCACAACAGTTCTACTGTCTCAAAGCCAAGCCTGCCTTTCTTTAGACTAACCAGTCCCAGCTCCCTCAGCTGTTCCTCACAAGGCATGTTTCCCAGATCCTTCACCAACCTTGTTGCCCTTCTTTGGACCTGCTCCGGCACCTCAAATATTTCTTCACCAAACCAGAAGCTGTTGTTGGAAAAGCGCAGCTTAGCAGAGCTCAGCCTGCCTCCACTAACATCCCCTCCCCACTGCCACAGGTAACATCAAACTTCCATCATAGGTTTGGGAAAAGCTGTGGGTCAACAAAGAAAAAAGAAAGGCAATTCCTTTCAGACTATGTACTATTCCATCCACTTGAAGAAATATTTGGTTGTAGTACCTTCGCGCAATCTCCTGAAGTAATATAAACTTGCCAAAACACAGCAACACCATTCAACTGCTGTGACTTTTTGTGGTCTTATAAGATTTCCTTGCCCGTATCTTCTCAGTAGACACATCAATACTTTGCAATTAAAAGAACCTGCATTTTCACTCTACAGTTTTGCACTGAAGGTTTTCCACAGTGATTTCAAACCAGTGCAGGAAATAAGGAAATATTTCAATCTGGCTTAATATATGATCTCTCCATTACACCTGTTCAGAGACTACAACTGCAACACTACATTCCATCTGCTATGCTGGAGACAGAAGGTACTTTGGGGAGAATAAAGTATTATTTTCATTGGAAGAGAAGAAGCGCCACAATCACACATTCTTCCAGCAACTGGAAATCTCTGGTGGAGAAGATTGTTGGATTTTGTAACCTAAATTCTCTCTGTCTCACAGTTTTGCATTCACACCGCACATTGCGAAAGTGTGATGATTAGACTGCTGCACAAGAACAAGCCAACTGCAAACATAAGTGTGTCAACGTCACTTAGCAGTGCCCTCAAGCCAACTGCCAAAATATTTAGGGAACTTATTCACAAGAAAACCACAAATTATCCTTAGCAGAGAGAAGCTCACTGGGACATTGCTGTGCTGTAATTAAAGGGTGTGATTTTGAACAGTTCTGTACCTTGGCATTGGTAGAAAGTAACTGCTGATAAAGGCACTCTCTGCAGAGCCAGCTTGCAGCACTCCTAGCTGTGTTGGCCTCTGTGCTCTGAGCTAACTGTGCAGAAAGCTTGGAAAACACGTGTAAGAAATGGCACCACACAGACACAACTCAAAAGTACAGAAAGAATGCGCTAAGTGTTAGGTTAATTTCAAAAGGTGAAAAGCAGGCAAGTCCCAGCTAAGGATCCCCATCTGCAGAACTGTCAGGCAGGAAAAGCAGGGAAGATGATGCCTCTATCTTACCAGCAGTTCAACTGCCTACATAGCAGTTCCCTCACTTTTTGCTGTTTGCTCTGGGTGGAGTCTTTTCCTTCCTGCATCCAGACCTGCCACCTCCCATGCCAACCTAGTCGTTGTCACCAACAAGCAAGGACTTAATAGAATCACTGATTGGTGGGGAGTGGAAAGGACCTCTGGAGATCATCTAGTTCAACCTCCCTGCTAGAGCAGGTCACCCACAGATCCCACCAGAAAAACACATTCAGGTGGTTTTGGAATGTCTCCAGATTCAAGACTGCACAGCCTCCCTGGGCAGCCTGGGCAGCTCTGCTACCCTCACTGTAAAAAGGCGTTTCTTCATGCTCAAATTGAACCTCCCATGGTCCAATTTATGCTTATTGCCCCTTGTCCTATTGCTGGGCACCACTGAGAAGAGCCTGGTCCCATCATCCTGACCCTTGTCCTTTAGATACTGATAAGCATTTATGAGGCCTACCCTCAGCCTCCTCCTCTCCAACTGAACAGGCCCAGCTGTCTCAGCCTCTGCCTATAAGGAAGATGCTCCAGGCATGAAGAAAGCTCTGAATGCTTCCTGCCAACCACAGATTGTTCATTCATACATTAACCATGGCTCACCAACCAAAGCTGTTTGGTTCTATTCAGACATCTGAAGAACAATACCCAAAGTATTGAGGTACTCTGAATCTAACCCTAGACCCTCTATGGTAGAAACAGGAAGAAAACCATGACTCTGTTGTGACAGGCAAGCTGATGAAGAATTTGTAAGGTCAAGAACTTCTTGAGTAGAGGTAGAAGGACTTCTACCTCCACTCAAGAGAAAGGCATGAAGCCCAGCACCTATTAACCACACTCCCAGTGCACCCACACCTACAAAAACATGACAACACCAGTCTGAGAGTTACAATAGACTAAGCACATTTTTGGCACCCTGATAAGACTGGCCAACTGTATATCTTAGTATCCAACACTGATGATTTATTGGCCATTTTGAACAATGTTGGCTTCCTCTGTCAGACTGGGACTATACAGAAACAACCAGCCAAAACCACCTGGATACTCCCAACCACTCTGTGCTACCGAGAAAATGTTAGGCTGCAAATGACATTTAACACATTGAATGAACAAAGCAGCACTAAATCCTGACTTCCCCCATTCCTGAAAGGAATGCAAATCCTGAAGATTGCAAGGACATTCCTGTGTGAAGAGTAACTTGGTCTGTCATGTTACAAAAACGTGGTTGTTTGAAAACCCATCATAAGCTCGTTATTAAAATACACTGTGCATTTAGCTAACTGGAATGGGAATAATGTGGAATACCACACCATCCATACCCCCACCACTAGAAGCAGTTTAGTCACAGGAAGAAGAATTCTGAAAGAATCCTGAACAGCTCTGAATGCAGCAGAATGTGTATTTTTAAATACATCCATCTACTCTGCTGGAATAGAGATGACTTGGGGTTTTGGGTTGGTTTTGTGCACTGTGTCTCCCTGCATGCGTTTCTGTAATTTGCCTCTCTGGTTCTCAAGAGCTGGTTTTAGATGCAAACATTTATATTCTGTAGAAACAAGAAAGATGAAGAAAAGATCCACTGCAGTTCTGTAAACAGGTTTTTTGCATGACTTCCCAGTTAGAAAGCAGCTACACAACTTGAAAAACAAGACCTTTTCTTAAGATCGGGACATGACAATACCATATTATGTTACTCTAAACATTCCTTTTTTCAATGTTCAAGTACTTTTAAAAACAGCAGTTCTAGTATTACTGAAAGAAAACACTGACTTTCTTTTGAGGTATTTAACAGGAATAACCCCGTGATTCCTACAGACGCTCAAGCTGCTCCATCCCTTCCACCATCCTATTCATGCTTCCCTTTTGTCTTGCAGCCACCTGCAGTCAAATGGCCTTGACATGGGGCTGCCTTGGAAAAATGAAGGGAGCAAAGTCTGGTATTTTACTTTGCCAGGTTATTTTCAGCTGGTTAAGTCCCCTGATGAAGTTTGTGAACACTTACTCTTCCATAAGGAAAGACAGAGAAAAATTTTCACTGTCACTTCAAGTTGTCCCAAAGGGCACAGCTGAACTTCACCTCTACATCCATCAGAGACAGGAGATTCTGCTTACACACTTCTCACCCTTCTGGCACCAAACCCTGCATCTGTCATCCTTCAGCCACCCTTCTGGGGCAGTGAATACCTCCCTGTCTTCCTTGAATGGCTGACTGAACCATTTTGAATATTCAAGTGTCAGGGTTATATGAAATGAGCAAATTAACACATGAAAAGGCTTGACACTAAATTGAGAATTACGTTTCCAGCTCCACTTTGCAGGATCGTTTGCCATCTTACATTTCTACTCCAAATAGGTGTCAGGCCATGTGAGATGTAAAGCCCAAGGAATAATTAAATTTTAATACTGCCATTTTTCTCTAGCCATCCCTACTTTTCACCAGACTAACACTGGCTTGTTTTAGACAATTTATTTGCCATGTTTCCTCAACAGTTTTGTAGAGAATCCATACCCTTACAGTTGCATTCCTAACACAGAACAGTCATTTACTGATGACTTTGGCAGTGGCTCAATACCTTCCCACTACCTTTCCCAGTCTCGTCAGCAGCAAAACCCAGGGAACATGCCAGAGATCAGGCCCAAGCAGACTGAGGGAAGGTTCAAAGAAAAAAGTGCCAACCAAACAAGAGCTCCTCTAGCCTGACACAGAGCCTTTATTGCAACCACAAAAACTGCAATACAAGGCTCTGCCTAAACTTTAGCCCCTGAGCTCAAGCTTCAGTCTCAGTGTATTACATGTGTTCAAGTTTTCCAGGCCTGCTGAGTCTGTGCAAATCATGATGGAGAGCAGGTCTACAGCTGCTTCTCTGATGGCAGTATCATGATAAGGATGAGGGAGCAGAACGAACCCCACAACAGCAGCTCTGCATCTACAGCATCACAAAGCTGCTGTGGACACACAGCCTGTCTAGTACTGCACCCTCTGTACCATGGATAAAAAGCCACTCATGAGCAGCTTAACATCTGCAATGCTCCTGGAACAACCAGGATACTGTTGTCATTGCCTTTTGCTGCAAAGCCTTGTTTTTTAATTGAATTTTTGAATCAAACCAGCAGCATACAGACAACACCTGCCAGAAGTTCTCATTGGTGGTGGTACAAAAGCAAACCCTTCACACACTCAAGTTCAAAACAGTCCCATAAAAGGCAGTCCCTGACCTGGCCTGGCTGACTTTAAGACTTCCACCACTGTTGCCAAACTCTGGTGACAAAATTATGATGTTCCTCTGGCCAAACACAACACACCAGAGTCAAAGATAACCTTCTCTATGCAGAAGAGATGCCCCAAAAGGCCATTATGGATGAAGCATGGGTGATGCACTACAGGGAATCCTGCACTCTGGGATTGCACTGGGAGAGGGGGAGGGCAGGCTTGGAGGGAACCCAGCCATTGTACTTGCACAAACACGTAGGAGATGAATACATGAGAACAAGTTCCATCCTGAACAAAAGCGCATTCTTTTGTTTAATAGAAAAACAGACTTACACAATCATCCCATCTGCACCCCTCCTCACCCTTCCCCTTAACTCTTTCAGTCAACAGCTGCCAGCAGCCAAATCTGACAGAAAAGCTCAAAGATGACTACGCTTTTCCAGGAGAGGCAGCTGGGGAGAGGACAGACATCTCACAAGTGACCACACAGAAAGACTAAGCTGACCTGCAAGTTCACATTTTGCCAAGAAACCCAGATAAGAACAAGTTCACACCAAAGCCCTGACTGCAGGCAAAGCGTCCTAAAGATTCCACGTCACATCAGCTGCAAGACACAGATGCAGGAAGCAATGCCTCATTGCTCCCATGGTACTTCAAGTGACTTCAGTAAATAACAGAAATCAACAAATGCTGTACGCATGGCAAGAAAGCAGCGTCACAATTCAGACTGTGCAGACTGCTTTGCATTTCCCAGGTGAGGTGACACATGAAGTTTGAGAGGCAGCAAAAAGGCAAAGCAAGTTCCTGTTGAATGAATAAATACATGTTTCCTCAAGATAACAAACACTTAACACTTTTGCCATGGCTTAAAAAAAAGAACTTCATCTGTCTTACACACTTCTGCCAGAGCCTATCTGTCAGCACAGAACAACTGCAAAGACAAACAGGGCTGACGGAAAAAGGAATACCACAGAAACAAACCTCCTGAGCAACATGCAACAGAATTCATAGATTCATAGAATGGTTCAAGTCGGAAGGGACCTTAAAGATCATCTAGTTCCAACTCCCTGACATGAGCAGAGATACCCCCCACTAGACCAGGTTGTTCAAGGCCTCATCCACTCTGGCCTTGAACACCTCCACAGAGGGGGCATCCACAATCTCCCTGGGCAACCTGTTCCAGTGTCTCACCACCCACATTGTGAAGAATTTCCTCCTGACATCCAGTCTAAACCTACCCTCTTGCAGCTTGAAACCATTACCCCTGGTCTTACCACTACAAGCCCTTGTAAACAGCTCCTCCTCAGCATTCCGGTAGCCCCCTTCAGGTCCTGGAAGGCTGCTATAAGATCTTCCTGGAGTCTCCTCTTCTCCAGGCTGAACAGACCCAACTCTCTCAGCCTGTCCTGCACAGTAAAATGGGAAGACATTTATGAGAATGAGAAGATGAGCAGAATTTTGATCTGTGTTTGCTTTCAATTTAGGGAAAAGGGCAGTTGGTAATGCAGGAGACCACAGGGCTTTAAGGAATTAAAGACTAGCAGTCAGCTGTGACTCCATGTTAGGAGTCTGTGACTCCTGGATATACAGGAGGTATCTCTACACAGAATGTTATGTTCTTTCTGGATTTTTCATTTTCATTTCAGAGGACAGACTGCTTTTTCTCTACACAGAAAAAAATATCCCAGACTGGTTCCAGAACTAAAACCAACTAGGTAAAGCCCTAGTGAAAGAAGCTGCTACTGTAAGAAGTATTTGCATATCTTTACTACTCATCTACCAATACTCGCGCTGTGGATGGACTCCTTTAAAAATGCATCACTTATGTGCTATGTGACAAGGTACAGCCCTTCCCATAACCCTACAGGTACCCTGAAAATGTCTTGGAATATGGCAGACATTCCATTCACAGGCTTCCTGATCTGTCCTTGCAGCAAAAACCTTCTTTTCTGCCACGCAGACCCAGTGAAAGACAATTAATTTTGTTTTCCCCTTTTCCTCACTATCTAGGCGGCAGCAGCAGCAGTTAGGCAGTGTGACCATTGGGGTTGGGAGAGGGAACAGGGAAGGAAGAAGCAGAGAGGCCCTGACCTTATTTTGTCTTTCAACCCTTTCTTTACTCCCTGTTAATGAAACTATTCTTTCTTTACTATAGCACTGTCCTTTTCCGTTGTGTTTTAAAGACCCTGAGAAATCCAAATTGTCACAAAATAATCTAAACCAGGACAATATATTCTAAGATTATTTCAGGAGTGCAAACAATTCCAGGTATTTTTTACCACAGGAAAGTACTTTACAAACCTATACCAGACTTCCCAACAGAGCTGTGGTTAAAAATAGATGAGGTTTGTGCCTACTACAGGAGTCTCACCACAGACTACGATCTGTAAACTCAAACACATGATCTGTATTCCTGAAAATAACTTCAGACTCCAGTTCCCACTGCTAAGAAGTCTTCCACAGAGAAAGTTATTTCAAGCAGTGTTTTATTTGTGATAATTAATTACTAATTGTATTTAACTGTTGGAAAAGGAGGGGAGGGAAAGAGATTGAAAATCACTTGAAAGAAAACTGTACCACGATGATCAAGATGCATGGTTTTATGAGAATAAAAAGATATTAGTACTCAATCTTTAGGTATAGTATTGAAAAATGAAGATGCTCCAATGAATCTTTGCACCAAAATAAACCCTGTGTTTGATACTATTGTGAAGAATGTTCAGGACATCATGCAAATCTGGTAGACACTGATCTTAAATAGCTCAGGTCAGCCCCTGCCTGGCCATGGAGAGAAACATGCTAAGTCTACAGATCAGTGGCATGGGATGCAAAAGAAATCACATCAGTAAATACAAGTTGAGCTCCATCAACAGATGGGAAAAATAAATCATACGTAAATAAATGCAACTGTCCAACTTCCACTTTAATTCTGGAAGGACAAGCAAAGTCCTAGAATGCATTGTGATACACAGACCTTCTGCAGTTCCAGTGTAATAGATAGTAAAATGTTTATAACTATATTTTAACAGTGACAGAAGGAATGAAAGCCAGGCTATTTTCAATTTCCCTGCATATCATCTTCAACACAGACTCGTGGCAAAGAGCTTTCTGTTACAAACCCCGTCTTTCCAGTCTCCCTCTCCCCTACAGTCCTTTCTCTGTACACCCCATGGTCAAACTTTTCAGTTCTGGGTAGTACTTGCTGAAGTCTGTAGCCTTCTGCATGGACTTAAATCTGCTCATATTAAGACTCAAATACTCACAAAAAGCTGAAACACCCCCCAAAATAATTACAATTAGGCAATATCATTTATGTAAGTTAACTGGCTTTCATCAGCCAGCAAGACAAGATTCTACACTAAACTCATCTCACTGCATTACAGCAGGAAAGGCCTTATTCCTGTATCTTCATTGTGTTTTCCTTTTCCCGAAGGATCAAGGATCTTACTACTCCACAGCTCCAAAGCTCTTTTCCCTTCAAGTTCTCTTAACTTTCAGTAGTTACTAATGGATGAAACAAAGACATTGGTTCCATCCATGCTCAGAAAAATATAGGACAAAGTAATGTAACCGCCATCCTTACTGGAAAAGGATAAGACATCTGCAAGGGAAGAGATCAGAACAAGATGGACAGGAACAGGAACTGGGCACAGAGAGTTCTTGAACAATGAGTCCCACTTACAGAACGTCCTCATCCACTGCTTTGGCTGGCCTTTACATGCTCTCTCACTCAGGTATGAGAGGACGGCATTCGCAGTTGTCCTGGCACTACAACCCACAGGGAAAAGCACAGAGAAAAGTACTGGGAAAAGCACAGGGAAAGGTGAGCAGGCACCTCACCATTGCTGAAGGACTCCTGCTGATGGAAGGAGGGAGGAACCTTCAATACTAATAAAAAAAATAAGGTAGTCAGGCTTCGTTCAATTGCACAGTGCAGAAATCACTGTGATTTATGATTTATGCCTAGGTCCAATTGCACAGGGGAAAAAACCTCACCCCTGTATGTGCCTCTCATGCTAAGCATCCACCATCTCATGTCTGTGCAAGACACAGGAACAACCAAGGCTGCCTGCCTTACACAGACAGAATATTACAGGAATTGATTCCTAAGGCAATGGGAAAATACTACACGGGACAATTTCCAAGTCACAAGTTCTGCTTACACGAGCTGAGCTGCTTAATCAAGCTAATTGAACGAATTAAGAAAGCATCTAGAGACAAACATACTCACCCACAAGTCTCTAGCTGTGCCTGATCCCACATTACTTTGTCTGGGCACAACTTCACTTGCTGGCACAGGACAAGCTCTCATGAGTCATTATGCTGATCACTATCCATCAGTTTTCCTCAGTACACGCACAAAAGTTAAACTTATGTTTGTCATTTATTTGCTAGCTTTTAAACTCTCTTTAATACATAGTGGGGAACATAAATAAACCCACAAGAATGACAGGTTTTAAGCATCAGCCCCACAAACACAAAATTCAATGAAAATATCACTCTAGAGTAAACACTGAAAACAGAGTTGGGGCTCTTACAAAATTATTTTTCTTCCCTGCTATTAAGGCAGAGTGATTAAAATGAAAGATTACCCCCTTTATTTCAAAAGCTAATTATTACATGTAATGAAAATCTCTTTTTGCACTGTGAGAGACCTAAATGCACCAACTGAATTCCATCAACCCACACATCTTTGCTGTCCTCAGTGCCAGCAGTGCTCAGGATGAACAGGAGTTTGCTATGCTCACTACTGTGTTTCCTGAATTGCTAATTCAGGCATCTAAATTTGGACACCAGACTTCAGCAGCAGCTTTCCCCACTCTTTGCAATACCCACAATGAAAAGAAAAAGCATTAATTCGCTGTCTTCATTCATTCGAGGAAGCAAACATAATATCGGCCTCCACACATTGGAATTAAGCTGCACCCACAAGCTATCATGGCACACCCAGTCTCCTCTCACCTCTCAAGCCTTTGCATACCTTTGCAACCTGCCCTATGTCTCATTTGTGCCCAACCTTGGCCATAGTTTCCCCGAGTTCCAAACTGTTTTACCACAGGGAAAACGTAAAATCTAAAAACACAGTAAAGGGAGAGGGCTGGCTCGAGTGTTCGTTAAGACTTCCAGCTCTACCAACATTGATTAGCAGGCTGAAGATTGAAAAATCTCATCAGTCCCTCTCAGGTCCCTGGAGGGTTGATACACTTCAGCTTGAATTTCCCTCTGGTGCCTTCTGCCAGCAGTCAAGCTGTGAGGGCTTGGCACGTATGGATCTGATCTTCTCAACACTGCTAGAAAGAGGTGTGTACAAGTGAAAATGAATGGAGATTCCTGTCACCAGGTCTGAGAGTAGGAAATGCAAAGCCCTTATAAACGCTTGAGGCGACTCACTGAGTAAGAAAAAAAGAACTGTAAACTGGCAGATCACTGTATCCTTAGACAGGAATTAAAAGGAACAGCCTCATGCACTTTCTCTGACGCAAGGGAAAGTCCATTACCATATCACTGCCAACCTCACAGGATTCAGAACATCACATGTTTCTCACAGCAGCTCTGACAGTTCCCTTAGTGCACCATGCCTAGGAAGTCGTTTCAATCCCCATGTCACTTATAATCCTGAATGAACACCTAGACAAATTGATCACCTTGTCTCCAGTTGCACCTCCAAGAATGTATGCTAGTGAACATCACTCTCCTTCTCTCCTCACACAACATCGGTACTTCAGTTTCTGGCTACAGAGAAACTTAAGGCACCACTGAGCCCTTCTGCCTTCTTCCACCCACACAGTTTGATTCAAACACCATTCATATGAGTGTTAGGAAACTTACGAACAAGCAGTACGTATTCCAGGTCTCATGCTCATGCTTGTTTAACACCTCTCGTTACATCTCAATCTCAAAGGACAAGATCCACCACATGTTGTAACAAATCCTTCCCCAAGCATATTCTCACATCTTTGGTCAACAATCACCACACTTGCAATGCCATGTCTCAGTCTGAACAAGCCATCAATGAACTACCTGTGAGACGTTCTACACTACGTGAAACTACCAGCACTGACAACATTAAAAAGGAACTTACGTAGTTTATGTTTAAACCATCCCAAATAACCAGTAGCATCAGAGCATTATCTGTCTTCAAATACAGAGCTAATAGAACCACCCCACTTTGATCTCTCCCCATCAAAACTAAAGGATGACATCAATATTTAGTGAATGATTGGCACACCCTGAGCTAGAAGTGAGATCACAGTCAGCATCACCCAGGTGCAGTACTGAAACACAGGGAAATGGTACACCCTGATGCAAACCTGGAGTGCTACTAAAAGGGAGCAAAGCGGACATAGTGAGGTCGGGATGGTCACATTTAATGGCTTTTATACAATGTGATGCATCTTCATCTGCAGCTGAAATAATTTCTGCCATCGTCAACATGCCTGACAACAGTTTCCAGCAACAGTGGAGAAAAACAGCCTTTTGACTTCTTTATGCTGCATTGTATAATGTATGGAAGCAGGATGCCACAACACACCTGAACCTCTGTGTAGTATGGTCACACCCTCCGTCCCTAAAATTAGCCTGCTCCTGTACTCCACTGACAGAGACTTGGCTAAAGCATGGGATGAAAGCACCAAAGCTCAGAATTTGGTCTAACTGCAGGTTTAACACGGGCCCAAAGGCAGCAGTGCTGAGGTCCAAGGAGCCTAGTGATAAATTTATGGGGAAGAGACACTCAATCCATGTGTAAAAATCTACAGTCCATCTTTTCATGGGTAAAATGAGGACAAACTTCTAAGATATCCGAACAAATAGTTAAACTTTAATTTTAATGAGCTTTTCTTAATCTGAGTGTCTCAGCCAGAAGAGCAACATCACAAAAAAATACCATAAAGACACGTTAACTCTTTAATCCCAGTGAGCTACACTGAATGCCGTGATTATTTTTAATTCAATTATTTTTAATTTGACACAAATGAAGTTGAGTACAGGGTGCACTACAAAATTCTATGTAATGACATCAGTGAGCACAGAATACTAGTACAAACAAACTAATATTTGAGCTTTATTTTAAAGCAGCCATTCACATGGAAAGGCTGCAGTGACTGCTGCCAAAATCACCTGACAGCTGCTAGCCAGGAACAGAGCAGAGCTTATTCTGGCAACTGAGTCTGAAATATTTAGCTCAGAAATAGTTTCAGAAGTATCAGCACTGGCCCCCAGATTATTCTGTATGTCCAAAAGTAAATCTCAAAACAAGACAAGAAACCTTTCTTAAAACTCCAAATTTCAACTTCCCTTTACCCAACACTTAATCTATTTCCTTGGCTATACATAGGCTTGAGTGTCACATCTTTTTCTCGCTTGTCTGGCAATACAGTCTTCGCTGTCAGCACTGGGCAGTGATTCTTTAATTGTGTGTGACTTCTACCATAATATAGTTTATTTCATTATGAAATAAGCTCAAGATTTTGGAGAGTTAGTTCAGTGTTCAAAGACAACAGAAGCCAGCTTTCTTCCAAGCCATTCCCATTCTTTCCTAATAAAACAGATTTTCAGAATATCCTTAAAGTGAAACAAACAAACAAAACCCACACGCGTAGGTCATGACCGTACCTACGGTCACCACTCAGAAAAATCCATGAACAGCACATTCTTGGTATAAAATGTACCTCTGACGTAAATGCTCTGTGCAACAAGGCTTTCTTCTGGAATTCTGACCTCCGTAGCTCCTGGGGAAAAAAATGAACCTTTCCACTGAAGACAGTTTGCTTTTGTACGTATTTAAGAAGAGAAGGATGAGGAGCAGATAAAATTAAATGAGTATCTAAACCATTTAGTAGTTTTGAAAAGTCACACCTTTTCCCAGGCTCTTTGTTACAGCCCCAGGACAGAGGAGCATCCCACACACTCGGGGGAGGTTTTGGGAGACAAGACAGAGCTTCTCTTATGCCCTGGTTAGTCCCTACACAAGATCTTCCTTGGGAATCATTAACACAGAACTGGACAACCCAGTCTAAGAGAAGAGAAGGCACACAAAGACTGGAGGAAATTAGGAAGGAGCATTAGAAGGAGCTTTTGGAAAAGTATATATTTAAATCAAGAAAGAAAACTCAGCTGAAGAGGCTGCTGTACAGCTCTGAGAGAATCAGTGTGCAATGAGCTCTGAGATGGATTTCATAGGTTGCTGCTCCTCATGCTGCACACCAAAGCTCACTTGTCACTTCAGCCTTTGACAAATCCTCCAAGATAAAGTTGCTAAGTCACCCAGCTCTGCAGTGCAACACAATAAAACCTGTCATCTGACCCCAGTCATGAGTGGGATTACTCCAGGTTGTTCAGCCCAAAGATACAGAAAATAACCACGGACAGGCAAAAAAATTGTACGAAACACTGCTCAGCTTTGGTCTTGGTACAGGTGACTCCAGGATGAACCCATCCATGTTCATCCTAGACACCTCTCCTCTTTGAAAGGAGGAATACAGAGTCTCCCTCGTGTTTCTTTGCTATGGACAAAAAGTTCAGAAAATTACACTAAATTGCTACAATTCAGAAATTTAGCAGCTGCACTGCACAGGCCTCAGAACCAAAGATAAATATACATACAAGTAAATTCAAGGAGGATAAGTTGTCTCTACTCCATTTGTGATGGAACAGGAACCAAAAGAAGGGAAGCAGTGAGCTCTACCCAGCACTCCCAACTGGCAGAACCAATCTGTGACAGCACAGAGGTGGCCAAAGCAAAGGATGCATTAACATGTTACCCTACAGTACAACCCTACATCAGCTTACTGAGCTCTCAGCTGCCAAAATTGCATGGTACAGAAAGCTCAGAGCCATCCCTGAAGGATGTGTGTGAGATGGCAGTGACAAGGACTCAACTGCACGTACATGATCCCATGAAAAACAGGTGTGGGTGAGGTAGCTGGTAGCTACCTGGTCTGTCAAGTTTCAAGCCACAGCATGTGTTTATTTTCAAATGCAAGTCCAACAACAGTGACTTGGAGAATTGTTTGTAAACATGTACCTACTCATAGGAACCCTACATTGAATTTTAGACTTCAGAAACTGATTAAATATTCAACAGGCAGCCATAAACATTTCATCACAGAAAATGGCTCTAAAAAATACTTTGAGTCCTCAGACCCACCTGTGTGTGGCCCTGGACCACACCTCCACTAGCCCAAAGATGTGTAGCTAAGCAAGGCTACAACAAGCTGTGCCCCTCTGTATATACATTTTCCAGCACAGAGCCCTCCATTGCTCAAGCAATGAGACCTGGTTTGCTTCCTGGATGGCATCAGGAAGGTAGGCACCGGTCTCCACTCCTCCCTACCCACAGGTCCTGCCTTGGCCTTATTTTGATTTATGAAATCCAGCACCATTTACATCAAACCTCAGTCCAGGTTTAGCAGGGAAACCTGCTAAAATAGAAAACACATCTTAATTTCCTTTACGCAGATATTCTATTAAGGAGAGTGCATTTATCCTTGCTAACTGAGGGAGGAAATGGAAGTATCAAGGCCCCTCTGCATTACCATCATTCATGCTGGGATTTACCATTCCTGGAAGAACTCCGAGACCCTCCTGAAGTGCATGTAGCACAAAAAGAATCGAGTACCAGATGCAGTGGCAGTGAGCAGTGAAACAGGCTAATAAGAAAAGACCACTAAGAACTTGTATCTGGTAATGGGTCCCTCTTTATGTCCTCTTCTTCTTGGCAGAGAATTATAGGGATAAGACAAGTCACTAACAGTAACAACTTCAGCCACGTACGTTTAATGATTAACATCTCAGAAAACCACACTATGCTTCCCTCATCAACTGTTGTCACTCTGCCTGAAATGCATAGGCAAAACGGCTCCTCAAAGGAAAAGTCTCCAGCTCCCCGAATTAAACAAAGCCAACCTGAAGAACCACCACACAAAGTCCCATGACATGGCAGCAAGCGCCACTGGGAGAATCACTTTCCATCCCTACTAAAAGAGTACAGTGACCTATACAAAGAAGAGGGGCAAACGGTGTTCATGAAAGAGAACCAGACAAAAATAGCTCACTCGTTTTTTCTCAGTACATGGAAAATCCATTACATAAATTTACACAGAAACAACAAAGTCTGACAAGTTAATGGGCGGCTGCTGCTTGTGAAGTCACAGAAGAGATGGCCCGTCATTCAGAATTTCCAAAAATCAGAAGCTGTGGTTCTTTCAAGACGGAAGATACTCGATGAGAACTTCAGTAGGGGTTTCTACATTTCTAGGTACAAAAACCCAACAAACAGAAATCTCACACAACTCCGCAAAGCACCCCGCAAAAACGTGTCAGCACTGCTTTCTTACTCCCAAACCCCAAAGCCTGCAGAACAGGAAGCCTGGTACTTCAAAACTGGCTGAAGTGACATTTGCAAAGACAAACTCCACGACAAGGATGAAATAAGAGGCTCTCCCAGCTTAAGAGGGCCAGAATGTGTTTCCAGCACAACACCCACATGAGGGCCTCAGCAAGGCACAGAGCTGCGAAGTTTTATCATCCTCACCCCTTTGACAGTGGGAAGCACCAGGTCTCTCTTCAGCCCTGGCAGAGACACTGAGGCCCAGGACAGTCATCCAAGGACATCCAGAGTATTCAGCAAGAAGCTATTAGCTACCAAGCAAACCAGACTTCCATTACTGAGGTCAGTTATCAAACTTCCGCTTGTTGTCAGGAGAATGTGTGGTATCTGGCTTTACTCTGTCAGCAGCACCAAATAATCTAACAGCAATTTGATATTCACAGCCCTGACTCGCTGCTTCAGTTACAGCAACAACATTAAAAATGCAGCATCCTTAGAGACTTGCTGCACAAGCCACCAGCACCAACAGGGAATCTTTGGGGATGGTTTCTCCCCAGAGGATAAACCCTTCTGCAACGTGGTAATATCTTATCAGGGATTGCTTCTGGCACGGAAGGCAAACACAGCACTAAGAAAACACCAGTTAGGGCTTAAGGGCTGGAGCCAGCATTACACCAAAGCAGTGGCTGGCCACGTCTCCAGAGAGGACACTTTCCCTCAGCAGCAGCTAAGGCCTGGGCACAAAGAAATCAAAACGACTTGCTGTCACATCACCCACCTTGACCCTCTCTTTGTAAAGAGCAGGACTGCCAGGACAGCGTCAAGCTCCCTGGCCCCTGATCCTTCTGTGGGCGACCCACCAGCGTCAACCCAGCAAGGGCACAGCTTGCCCGAGGGCAGAGACGGTTCCAGTCCGTGCCCCCCTTTGTTGAAACCCAGGTCTCATGTGCGAACTCGGGCTTGACTTGACCAAGACTCGGCTTGTCTCTTTTCCTCGCTGAGAAGAGTTAGGTGTCTCGGACCGGTCACAGAACCATCGACTCGCTCAGGCTGAAAAAGACCTTTAAGCTGATCGGACTGATCTCGGAGGTGAACAGAGCTCTGGCTTCTGCCGCCTGAAGAGGCTCCAGGCAGCGCCGGGCAGGGCGGGCTTAGGCGATCGCTGGGCAGACGATTCGCCTTGCCCAGCGCCAACTCACATAAAGTCAGACAGTGAGAGACGCAAACCTCCAGCTGTCCGACCCGACAACCGCCCTTCACAGCGCAGAAACTCCCTTCCACCGTGAGCCATCTCACCTACGGACCCGGGATCGCTGCACGAGTGCATTTCTTGCAACAGCAGCTCGAAAAGCAGCTCTGTGAGAGGGAAAAAAAAAAACCCTCGTGTCCACAAAATCCAACCGAACAAAACGAACCCAGAGTTCGCAGCACCCGACGACCACCCCCACCCCGCGGAGAGAGGGGGCAACTTACCGTGAAACCCATCCGAGAGGCTCCCAAGGATCAGAGGAAAC
>VZRI01007420.1:62763-85243 GCA_013397515.1 Upupa epops
CCCTGGGGCCCGTCTCCCGGGCTTTGTGCGCGCCCGGCCAGCGCCGAGACCCGCCGCGAAAAGCCGCTGATCTCATCCCCGCCGGGTGCTGATCCAATGGCCGGGAATTAACGGCAAATGGCGACGCCCCTTCACCCAGCACGGCCCGGCCCGGCCTCCGCCCACAAGTGCCGCCCGCTCAGCGCCTGCTTTACCCGCCCATCAGCAAATACCGACCCGAAAGTGAGTAGTTTCTAATATCTCTGGTTCTAAATCCCACCGGCCCCACTCCGAACAGCAGCCAGGGTACACAGCGGCGGTGGTTTCCCCCAAGAACTGCTCCTCCTCACTCCCCACCCCAAAACTGCAACTTCTCTCCTCCACTCTCAGCGCTCAGAGACGACAGACGCTGTCTCTTGTGGGACGAGGCAACCAAACCGCAGCAGTGAAGAACATACCTCAGCAAGTATTTGTCTCCAATTCTGCTGGTCTGACGAAGATAGAGAGGGCAGGATTCACACACACACACACACACACACAGCAACTTTCAGTTCCACATAGTTTTTCTTTCTTTTACTAAAGTCCTTTATTTTTTTAATTTCTTCTACTGGACTCTTCAGACAGGAGCTAGACATGAGAAAAACTCAACCGTTAAACAATATTACAAAAAAAATGAAGAGGAAATTCTGCACATTCTTTTGAGAGCCTTCAGTCAAGAAATCCACAGTATGAGTTGTGCTGGAACTGACTGGCCGCATGTTCCACACATGTCATAGGGGTGAAAAAAAACATACGTGTACGTATACTATAATAAATATAATTTTAAAAGTTACCAAAATATTTCAAAAAGTGTCACCAAACTCCAGCTCTGCTCCAGGCCCTGCACAATCCCTGTCCAGCCTTTGAGATAACAGGTGGGGGAACACTGAAGATAGCACAAAGGCTGAATAGGGGTTTCCGATACGTTACACCATTCTTTAAGCCCAGAAAAGGGCTTTCTATTGCTTCCTGCTCCCTCCAGTGCTCCGTGTCTGGTTTATACATCCACACCTGCTCCTGAATTTAAACACTAAAAGAGACAACATTTGAACAAGGTGAGCTAGGGAAGCCCATGCCCTAAAGGATGCTTTGCTTTCTTTTCCCCAGCTTCTAACAGGCTCGTTTCTCTCACACGCTTTCCTCAGGCAGCAGCTCTCCTAACATTTCTTTCTTTGGCAATAAAAGGTTTCTCTCAGTGTAAGATGGGATGTGGTCTTCCGTGCCTGTACCAAACTCAGAGAATCTTTCTACATGGTTTGTAATGCTAATTCTACCAAGGGAGATTAACAAAATTGAGTTAGAAATCAAGTTCTGTATCTTTTCAGCCAGCTTTAGATACCTGGCTCTGAAAATTGAACAGCACAGTCATCAGTGGAGCCAGGAGTTTTGGGAACACACTTCATGTACAAATGGAAAAACACCTGAGGGTACAGAAAGTGTGATTAATGAGGGCTAGAAGATGCTACCTGTAGCTAGATGAGAATGAATAAATCCCTCCACAGGGCTCTTTAAAAATAAAGGAAACAGTCATGTTTCGAAACACTAACATGATTTTAAAAGAGACTTCGAATGTGATGCAGATACTGCCTGAGCTCAGCAAACAGACCAACAAGAGCGAAGCCCTCAACATTGTTCTTCCCATACTTACTCTTCTTCAAGGTAAGTTCCACGCTCACTACATGGTGACTCTTAGTCCACTCTCAACACCACTCAGAAGTGACAAGGGACACCTCTCACTAGACTTGGTTGCTCCAAGCCCCATCAGGAGCAGGTCACCACAAAGACCATTTAAGAATTTCTTTCATGTCCCTGGAATTCTTCCTGTTTAGGTGCAGCTCTGAGTTTGGGCCAACCTCCAGATAATGGGAGAGGGGAGAGCTGAGTGAGGCCACAAAAATTAGCAAAAAAGGCCAGCTGTTAAAGCTCACCTTGAAGTCCACAAGCCAGCACAGACACACAGCTGAGATTTCAGGATTTTAAGAACTAAGTTTCACTGCATCCTATTTTCCATTTTAAATGCTTAAGCAACCCATATTATTTTTAACAACCCTCATAGGCACAGCAATTCTACAATCATAATTCTTAAACAGGCAACAAAGTTGAGACTTCTGACCAACATCTTTGTTTTCACAAACTGTAGATTCCCACATGAAAACATCTTACCTGTAGTTGTCTCAAGTTCACAAGATTCCCACACAAGATGTTTAAACCTTAAAGGTACTCAAGTTCCAAAACTCTGCTGCCATGAATGTGGAACATTTCTATAAAAGAACCCAAGAAAAGCAGGAGCACACACCTCCTCCTAACAAGCCAAAGCACTGTCTTGTGACAGATTATCTACACCAGTTTTCATTCTGACCTGGGTATGTACTGGTAATGATTAATTCAGACTTCGAGTCTGCCTAAACCATTAAGCAGGGAGGCGGTATATGGCATCTTATCAGATTGAGAAAGCACTACCAAGATCGAGACCCTCTTCCATCAGCCACTGGGCTCAGAAGCTAGAATTTACCTGCTTGGATTACATCCCCCTGAAAACCTTAATGAGGAAATACTCATAGAGATCAGGAAAGCAGCCTTGCATAAATGTCCCATTAATTCAGAGATCCCAAACAGGATAAAGATTCTGCATGCGCTATTTGAGAACTAAGGATGACATTCAGAAACACTTAACACCACAAGAGTAACTTGTTTTACTGCATCAAAAGTCCATCTATCCGGAAGCAGAGCTACTCACACTCTCAGATGTATTTCCAAAGCTCACTATGCACTTCATAGCCTGTAACACAGCCAAGCCTCTTCCTCAAGCACACCCAAGAAGGAAATCCAAATACCTAGACTATAGATACACACTACTGTCATGTAAGAAGGAAGTGGCTCAAGGCCCCTTTCATTTTACTCACGTGTCATCCTAATCAGAGTTCCTGGTCTTAAGGACAGTCTGAAGTAACAGATTGCTAAGTTGTTTTTCCTTCATGCAAAAGGACAGACCTAAGTTTCCACCAGTACAGAAACAAGACAGTTTTAGGGAAGTGTTTTTCTTTAAGCACTGTAATGCCTGCAGTAAACAAGACCACCTCAGAGGACAGAGAAGAATCAACCGTTAAATAAAGGTAAGAGTTGTTACAGCACTGAAAACAATCCAAAACTCACTCCACTTACTGATTTTGGGCTCTGCACAATTTAAAGGGCAAATTCCAGTGGTTAAATTCCAACACAGAAACCTCTGAGAACAATCTCTGTGAAGGTAGTTCCTGTTTGGGAAGCCCTGAGAGCCCAAACTTCCACTCCCTGCTACAGTCCTGTACAAAGACACGCTTTCTTCAAACTTGCTTTGAAACTATGTTAGATCCTTTCAAGCTATTGCAATGCCACAAACCCCATCAGAACTCAACTGGCAGCTAGTTCAAATCACAAGGCTCTGGCATCTTGGTACATGCCCATTGAAAGAGTCAAGTGAAAGAACCAGTCTTTGTGGCCTCTCAAGGGAAAAGTTTTGTCTCTACAATTAGCAAGAAGTGGCTGCAATGATCTTTCTCTCCTATCTTTTCCTTTTAATGTGACTATGACATCCTCAAATCATTACTTGCAGAAAGCCACAAGGCGCATGCTTTGTGTCACAGGGAGTGTGCAAAGCCATAGCACATTAGCTGTTCTTTCAGATCCCGTCACGAGGAGCTAACGAGGGTAGATCTGTCACCCAGATTTCCCCAAGATGGATTTCTGGAAATAGAAGTAATAATGTGTCTCTCATACACAGTGTCCAGAAATTTTTTTCTTGAAAGCAGACTGGGTTTTGTTTCAAAGCTGCTTTCCCAAACTTCTCAGCAGATAATTTCCATGAGGTTTCAAAATACAGCTATCAGACAAGTGAAGAGATGGGTCCAAAATGATCCTTCTCTTTCAAAATGCAGAACTTACCCTCATTCTGCCTTCTTGCCTCTGGAAGAAAATCCCTGCATTTTCCAAAACTTGTAGAAACTTGTATCAAAGATGGATCTACTCACATCCTCTCTGTAAAAACACACCACTGCAGTCACCCAGAATTTTCCATCCATTCATCTTTGGTTTCTAGGCTTATATAAGCAAAATATTCCAGGAATAGCAGCTATACCTGAGACATTTACTATTTCATAATCTCACATTCTATGTTTAAAAGTCTGGTGCTAATGAATACTTCTAAAAAGATTTAAACTAACCTCTTCAGTTATTAGAAAATCATGGTTTAGCAATGCGCCTCAGAGAACTAGAAAAAAATAAATTGCATCCATAGATTTTCATTATGTTAAAAAATATCCAAACAAATAAACGGGGGAGGGGGTGGGGAGGGGGAAATTACAGCCCCAAAACTTTGTTTTCCCAGCCCTGGAATATTTACACAAAGGTACCACTTAGGTCTGATTAATACCTATGTGGACTCTTGTTATCTCACACTGATTACCAAGATCTGAAACTCCAGGAAAATCCATTCAAAACACTCTGGTTGTGTCACATTTTTGTGTTCCCTAATCTGAAAAGGAGAGAGGAGAGAGCCTCACAGTTTTTCAGTTATTGCCATTGCAAATTTCTGGGAACAGTGTAAAATTGACATCTTGAAAGCATTTTATTGCAGTGAAATTAACCCACCAAGTACTCCAGGTAGACTCCAAGTCTAGCCTGTGTGAATGAAGAACATACAGAAAATTCTGTATTAGTTGCATTAGCTGAAATTATCTCTGAAGTCTGCAATGTCTAGATCTTCTGCTAATTGTACCATCTTTTCCTGAGGTTTAATCTTCAGCTTCAGCAGAGCTTGTTTCCTCCACACACCTGGTATGTAAGTGAATAGTTTTAATTTATTCAGCTTGCCCCACTCCCTCTTGAAGATTTACAGTGATACATATCTTCGGCAATTTTCCCCAAGAGATCTTTTGTTTCTCCAACTTGAAAACATCCACTGACATCAAAAGCAAAGTCAGTCCAGTTTATTATCCATTAGTCAATTTGAATATGATTCTTCTACTAAAGGCTGTGACTGCAGGCAACCATCTGGAGTCCGAACACACAAAAGGCTGTTGGTGAGGGTAGACACACAAAAGCGCCAGGGGACATAGAAGTATGCACTGTACAAAGGCACCTGATTGTCAGGGGGTTTCTGGGGTTGGGTTATTTTAGAGGGTGCCATAAGTATCTAATCAGAGAATTAAGCATCGGGGCGGCAGCCTCTCAGATGGCAGACATCAGCTCCAGCGAGGACAGATGGTGAACAAAGGTGAAAAGCACACAATATGCGTGGGCCAGCTTATCCAAGAAAGCCATTCGACCCCATAATTAACATGTGCTACAGCTCCTGTGATGCGACATTCCTGACTTGTGACGAGAAAATGGATCAGTTTCTTCATGGGACTGTCACGCCTGTGGGGCCACTTTCCCAGCAGCTTGCAGTGTATGGACACTCTCTGTTAATATTTCCTCTGAACTTTTGCCTACCCTACCTGGAACAACACACAGAGATACAATCTTGGTGAAAGAGAACAACACTGACCGCTACAGAGATACTGGTCTGGCATAACTGTTAGTTAAGAGGAACATATCTCACCCACTGCCTCTTGGAATAGAAACTCAAGGTCTGAGAGGACAAAAAAAAAGAACCTAATCACTCAACCCCAAAACCACACCTAAACCCCATCATTCACTAATTTTTAAATCTGTTAGGATGAACTTAAAAATAAGATTTATAGAGTGACTAGTTGCCCTCCAGGCAACAAAGCCCAAATCCTTAAATACAAAGCTGGATGCCAACAGGAAAACTGAAAAACCTAAGAGCTCACAGGTCAGTATGAACAAGCATTTGTCTTCTGATACCCTCAATCCTTGCTCAATTTGTACAATGCTTAAACTACTGCAGTTGTCTAGGAGAGGACAAAAAGTTCTTCCTTTTTCCTTTTGTAATATTTTCTCTTTTAATAGACCAGAATGAAATAAAAAAAGAAACACAGAGGCATTTGCTTCAAGGAGTGAGCAAAACAATCTCCTAATTTAAAATAGATTGCCACAGTCTGTCCTTCTTCCAAGTCCTACATGGATATAGAGGAATATGTTAAAACTTTGCAAGAATTTTTGGTCTTGTGGAACATTGCCCAGGCATGGACACGCTCAGCATCTTTGGGGAAGCTTGTCAGTTGTTCACTTTAGACTCTGAAAATTGATCCATGAACAAATAGTGGCTCTTTGAGAATTAGCCCATCTGCCTTCCAGATGGGGGACAAGGTAGTGCCGGAGTAGCAGCTGCTCCAACAAGTACAGCAGGTCACAGAATAAGGACAGGGAGTAAAGCAAGGAGAGCTAACATTCAGGAAATGTGTGAATTTTTATGAGATCAAGGTGAGCAAGTACAGAAATGTCTCACTGCTGCATCAGCACACAAAAGACACAATTTGAAGTCTGAAGATGTGAAAAAGGAATCAAACAGATTATGTTGATGTATTTAGGGAAAGAAGGACAAGTTATTCAGGATTCACATAGAGTGTCCTATGTTAGCTGCTGTTGTGGTGAAAAAGCCTCTAAACCTTGAGACCCAGGATTTCTTTTGTATCTCTATCACACCAGAGCTCCAGCCCTCAAAAATGGCAATGAAGTGCCGGTGCAGTTGGAGATGCACTTTGGTTTTCTACCTTTCTTTTTCCTCCTTAGTTGTTACAAACAAGTCATAAATGAGCTGTTCTGTTCACATAGGTGTAGCTTAGAGCCAGGCAGGATTTGTTATATCCACCTATTTTTCTTAGGAGTTAATGTCACTGTATAGTTTGTCTCTTAAGGCAAGGCTGCATCCAAAGTCGCCTGCATTGAGACAAACCAACATCCTGCAAAAACCACCCTACAAGCTAGTTAGCAGCTTGAGTTTCCTGGCGCTCACTGGAGAGGAGAATATTTAATGGGAACTGTGGAGAGCAAGAGAAGAAAAATTAGCATTTTTCTGTGCTGGAAGCATTTCATAAATACTAATTTGTTTCTCTTATTATTTTTTTATCCCAGGTCATGTGATCAACATGTTGTCTGCAACTCAACCTTCCTACCTAGATGGTCTTTGCCTCTAATTGATTTCTTCCTGCATGCCAGAATGCAAATGTGTCAAGAAGAGATCTGCTTGTCTGGAAGAAGTTGTCAAGCATCTCTCCTGGTGGCACCAGAAGCGCAGCCAGTACACGAAACTGGATATGCCAAGAGCTTCTGTCCTTGAAGAGATCAATTGGTTTGCATCTAAAATAAGAACTGAATGGTATTATGCACTTCATGAGGCTGAACTGTGGGCATTTTGGCTGTTTTCAGTCCTATTTTCTTTCTTTCTTTTAAGCAGAAACTTATCCAGACATCTTTAATGGAAATGATTTAGCCACTGTTGAGCTCATCAGAGAGATACTCCAAAATGTATTATAAAACCACTTACACAGTCTCTATACAAGATGGAACACTGCGTTTGCAGATTATTCTGTCAAGAACCATGTTTGAACAGTATCTTCTTCCCAGTTCTGTTGTATGACAGAAGAACCATTTGGCCAAGAAAGAAAAAGAAACGTAACAGAAATCCAGTGCTGTTCAGTGCCAGAGTTCACAAAGGTAACTGGTAATAGTAGAATATTCACACAATCAGCCACGCTGGGAGTTTACCAGAACAATAAAACCTGACTTAGATACACACAGAATCGCCTTCCAAATGAACAAAGTCACTCACTCTACAGCATATCTGGGCATAATTTATGCTACTGACATGCTCCCTTTCTGGTTTATTAGAAGCATCTAAAGTGCCACTGTGATAAAAAGTCAGCACCAAACATAGTCATACAGCAGCACTTGTGTGCTGAGTTTTGGTCTCAACAAAGCAAGTTACAATTTCTGATACAAACAAAAGACAGAGCCTGTTTGGGGTGAACCAAAAAGAGCAGAAGGAGGGTTCTGATGAATTTTGTTTCCTCTCCCATACCCAGCAGTAAGCAGTCTAATCCCAAAACATGGTAAGAGAATTCCTGGGACTTCTACACTTCAGGTGATGCTCGGGAGTCTACTACAGAGGTACTTTATCACAACTATCTCAGTGCTCAAATACATGGTTTAGTGTTAGACTTGGTACAGCTGGGTTGATGATTGGACTCAATGACTTTAAAGGTCTTTTCCAACCTGTTTGATTATGATTCTATGAAGCACAAAAGAAAGCCAGTGAGGTGGTGAGACACTGGAACAGGTTGCCCAGGGAGGCTGTGAATGCCCCATTCCCATTGAAGGCCAGCTTGGATGGGGCTTTGAGCCATCTTGTCTAGCAGAAGGTGTCCCTACTCATGGCAGGGGGGCTGGGACTAGATGGTCTTTAAGGTCCCTTCTAATGCAGACCATTCTATGATCCTACACAGATATCCCTTTCCTAAGGTATGCAGGAGGAGAGGAAAGCAAAGCAAAGCTTGGGCTGTCAGAGAAGGCAACAGAGTACTCAGCCCTTCCCTCTAGAAGTAATTCAGGTATACCAAAAGGCCTCTCCCCCACCAAATGTTTTGCCATGTGATGCTGATGTGAACGATGACCACAGTGTCAGCCATCTCTGGTGTGGTCACGCAGGGAAACCTCTTACAGCAGAGCTGGGGATGAGAATAGGTTGCTAGAGAAGCTGTAATTGAATGCTAGTGAAATCATAAGTGAGCAGCTCTATCATTAAACTACTCTAATATGCTGTGATGCTATGATGCAGAAAGCTCGATTGGGAGTTGGAGGCAAATTGTATGTTGCCAGTGTTCACGCCAGCAAAGAAATTACTACTAGCTCAAATGAAACTTCCCTTAACCATACACCACAGTATTGCCACATGGTTAATTAGAGGCTTTTTTTTAATTAAAAAACTCCTTCATTTAATGGACAAAACACCAGGCTTTTAGAAGTTGTATCTTTGCAGCTAGTTACCCTATAGCTCTGATCTCCCAGCCATATAAATTGCTGCTGCAGTTGCTACACACTTCAAAAAGCTTTTAACATGAGTTCTTTAGATCAACACAAAGAAATCAACTTTGACAAGATCCTTGACGATTTTCTTAGGTTAAAAAAAAGGAAATCCCACATACAAGACACACAAAGCTTTTTTCCTTTTTTTTTTGTTAAATAAATCACACTTTGTCAAAAAATTTTTCAAAATCCAGAAGATGAAAGGAGGACGATGCTACAGAAAAGCTAAACCAAACAAAAAGCCTGTTCAGAAAGAGAGGCAGTCACCAAGGAACAGTTTATTTAAAGTGAACACTATAAACCTGACTGTAGTGTTCAACTGGGGAGCTTGGGATCATCTGTCACATCAGCAAACTCCAAGGCAGCAACCAATTTTCTTCCAAGTAGTAATGCTGCTGGATTTGGGGTTTTGCAGAGGATTCTGTTTGCTTTGGGCTTTTAAGGAGCAGGTGTTTGTTTTATTATTTAAATAATTGCTTGTTTGCTTTTGAGGCATTTGAAATATTGCTATTAAGATGTGATTCTATGTGAAGGGGTTCCTCCCTGCTGTAGACAGTTACGCTCAACAGTGAATAAGGAACTTTTGAAAACCATTAGGGTTTTTTCCTTGCAACTGGATCCAGAAAATTGAAAATAACCCAAAAAAACCTTCAATCAACATTTCAAAGTATTAGTGCAGAGATTTTTCACTACAGAAAAGAAGGGTGATTGCTATACAAAGCTGTTGATATTTCTCATTGTTAAACAAAATAAAGTTATCCAAGATCAAAAAATGACACCATCACAAATTCCAGCTAAGAAAAAGCTCAAATTCAAAACTACAGACTTTTATCCACAAAACAATAGAAAAATTAGATTCCACAGTAAAAGACAACCTCTTTAGGTGATGACTAAAATGAAGATGCTAAACTGAACATATTCAGATTTGAATTGAATAATTTCAAGATCCCTTTATTATTAACATCTAATTAGGTAACACCAAAACCATGAGATATGTAGCTTAAAAACTTGATGAGATTGAATTTAAAAAGTGTGGCACCTGTTATAACCAATTTGAACTACGTGGAATAGAAAAGTAGGGAAACCATATACCTAAAAAAATCTCAACCATCTTTTAGCCAATTAAGGCATCAACTCTTTGCAACATAGTAAAATGGAGGCCCTAGAAAATCATTATCTGAAGGAAAGAAGATTAATTGTTAGGACAGAATTAACTGATCTTTAAGACAACGTCCTAGAGTCTTAATTAGTGTAAAACTCCAGTGGAATTAGGGTTGGCACATACTAAAGAGCAGCTGTAACTAACAGTTGTGCAGAAGCTCAGGCTTGGATCTCCAGCTCTTTCATCCCTGAGTGTTAGCCAGCACTGCTGCAGCTCCAGCTTCAGCCAAATCCCTCCACAAGGTCAGCAAGGAAGAGGAAGAAATATTCAGGGAGCGTAAACTAACGTGTGCTGTCTCCCTACACACTACAAATCTAGCAAAAAGTAATTCAGCTAAGGCTGGATGCTGCTCCTCCACAATTTTAAGTCCAAAACCCTCTTCAAGGGCAACAGACAACAAAGCCATTTCCAGAAATGTGCTCTCATTATTGCTGTGCTTCAAGCTAGCCAGGAAAGTCACTGCTGACCTTGAGCCAAGAGAGAGAAGAAAGTCTTCTAAGGGGAAAAAGCAGCGGAACAAAACAACACAGAGGAAGCTCTCACTGTGTTCTTTGCAGTCTCTTCCTTCAGGCCTCCTGTGTAAAAGTTCTGCTCTTTTATTTAATGCACAATTAGTTGCTCTCTCAGAGAAAGTAATTATCAATGTCTGAGTTAACTGTAATTCTTTAAGCAACTCACCATGTAGGTTTTCTTATAATAGAGCAAAACAATTAAATTACTAAAACTATTCAGTCTAAAATAGGTTTGTTTTAATAATATGCATGGAAAAGCTGCTTCTTAGATTAGTGTCTGGATTTTTTTTTACTTCTTAATTTTCAGAACAACAAGGTATTTTTAAAACTATTTCCTTAATTACGGCTCTGACTAGTGTTATAGGCAGCCTGGCTTGGAAACAAGTGACAGATTTGCCATAAAGATGTGGCACATTCACTCAAGTATGATTCTTTAAACATTATGTAATGACAGTTGTGTTATGCTGAAAATAGAAGTTAATTGTAACTGGCTACACACAGGGCAACACACAGCCACCAAATACACAACATCTACATGGAAAACCATCACTGAGATTAAAATCTTCCTGGAGCAACCTTTCCACATCAGCAGATTCTTGGATTGTGGTGATTCAGAGGCTAACCTGTATATTTAGAAATTGAGATCATCAAAAACTCTGCAAGTCTGAAGGAGCCTGACTGACTGACCAGGTGTGACTGAAAGTCCAGATGTCACAATGTTCAAACCTAGGACAGCCAGTACTACTGTCCTACTGAGCACTCACCCATGCATGGCAGAAGGATGAACCTACAGTGTGCAACTTGGTTTATATGCCCCGGTATAGAATCATAAACTGATTTTGGTTGGAAGACACTTTCAGAGTTCCTCTAGTCCAAGCCCCCCAGAGTAAGCAGGAACATCTTCAACTGTTTTTGGTCTGGCTATACCCACTAGACATGAAGGGGAGTATTACAGGCACCTAAGTTAGGAGTCTCCTCATAACCCCATACCAAGTCAGGCATAGGGTTTCCTCCTGCATGGATCTGTGCCTACTCCTCTGAGAGCCATTACAGTTTAATTATAGTTATGGCATAGATCACCTGCCAGGGATACCAGTGTCTTAATTTACCTACATAGGAATCCTCTGGGGCTCAGTTAGGAATTTAAAGATAGGAGCTGTGTGTACACTATCATTTCACCCTCAACTTCTGAAACACTCATTTCCCCAAAGAAATCGGAAAACATCCCCTAACGCACCACCAGCTTTGCAGACACTAAGCAAAAGAAATCCATAACCCACAGAGCTCCAAGCTTCCACAATCCTTAATGCTTTTCACAGACACTGATTAAACTCAACTGCTCAAAAATAGAGTTATTTCCTGAGAGGCTGAAGAGACTGAAGTCACCACATGAAAGCTTTCAAGGAATGACATCATCTCCCCAAATCTGGTAAGATCGTCCAGCTACTGTATTACATGACATTGCACAAGTGAGAAAGACATGCCAAGTGGCTGTCATCCACGCCTAGCCATTTGGGAAGTTCTTGTCCGCATCACTGCCAGACTTTGATTACTTACTTACACGTGAATGTGAGTTGCTCCCTCCCTACTCCTCCCTGGTTAAAAATAGGCTCTATCTCTTACATTTGAACACGCTACAGCAGCCACAAAGCTGTTGCTTTGTATTTTTTAATTAATCACTAATTACAGAAAATGGTCACTCAAAGAGAGTACTTATGACAGCAGTTTGTGGAACACCTCAAAATTTTGAGAAAGCAAGCAGGAAGTAAACAAGCTATAATGCTCTTTAATACAAAGATACAAACTAGCCAAGACACTGAACTGTAGTCTAAGTCAGTGACAAATAGGCGTCTTGTTTATAAACATCCTTCCCCAGATTGCCTGTGTTTCTTTCACCTCATTTGAACTACCAGAGCAAAGCCCAACAAGTACCTTATTTGCATCCAAGTAAATTATACAGCTCTAGCCTGGTCTTTCTTACTTCACATCGATTATGATCTTTATCATCTCTTACCTCTACACCATTAATTCTCAGAACTGCAAATTAAGACTGCAAAACTCACTGCACTGCCAAGATAACAAACTGCTGTACCTGCCCTTGGCTGGATGCATGGGAGCAGTGCAAGGACTGGCTGGCTGCACAGGGCTTTACTCAATAAAATCTAGGGACACAAACCACAAGGTCAACAACAAAACATTGTCAATCTCATTGTTTAAAAGTTCAGAGCTCACTAGACATCAAGGATTATTTCAATAGGAAATACTGCTCTGAATTTGTGATAACATACAACCCACATGTTCAGTTTGAGGAGTGATCTGAACATTTGACTGATGAAAAGTTTTTTCTGATCTAAGAAATGATGTCTGACACTATGGTGACATCCTCAAGAGCCCAACTGTATACATATACCCTGGTTTACACCAGTTACTTCACTGGTATGAGGCAGTAATAGAGCAAGAAGCAGCAGCCTCATCTCTTGGAGCAATTTAACTTGTCCTACCATCCAAGTATGAGTGTTCAGCAGACATCAGACTCTGTTTATCCAGACTCCACCACACATTTCTCAAGAGCAAGGCAAAAAAATGCTTATATTATGCTGGCAGCACACTGAATTTGAGCTGTGATGTGATCAAGTCAGGACCCTTATCTTCTCATTAGACCAAACTGATGAGATTAAAACTCTCCCATTGCAATGAAAACAGCAAAAAGCCTCAGTGTCTCTGCTCCCCACCTGCCACCAGCATCTTCTCTCTCCACCACCACCAATGCCTTCAGTATTTGGAGAAGAGCCAGAACTTATAGAAAGGAGGTATTAATGGATGCTTTAGGATGTATTACTGCCAAAAATAAGGCAATGAAATGTTGCTTACACCACATGTGGAGGAAAGAACAGAAATAGTGCCTGCCCTCCATTTGGACATACTTCCCAAAAGTTATGCCCTAAGAAGTTTCAAACTCCTCCATGATGTTTCAGAAAATCAGAAAAATACCATCTTGGAGCATGTATTTGACTGTCTAAGTGCATAGTTAGGGCACATCTCTTCTGCAGAAGAGCTGGCAGTTTGTTGTGTGTCTCATTCCTGTGGTTCCACACCACTGAGGAGTGTGGGACATCCCTTAAAGTCCTTAAACTGTGTGTCACCTACACTTAGAAAAGCAGATCACTAATGTTAATGATATCACTACTGAAACATACTCTCTAGTGTGGTTTCATTCTGGAGACAAAGAAGGGACACAAAATTCTGAAACAAGCTCTGGAATTTGCATCCCAAACCCAATTGATTTAACACAGCATCTCAAATCTGCACTTCTTTCTACTATAAAAATAGTTCTCATATTTATTTATTTTAGGAGGAGCCCTTCCATTACTCAGAACAAAGCCATCTGTGTTGCTGTGCTCCTAAAACAATGCTTGACTTATAAAATGCGATTAAAATTTCTAAGTGCTAAGAATTGCCCTTTGACTCTAAACTTTCTCATGCCTCTTTTTTTTATTAAGACAGCCTAACACAAAGACGAGATTGTTGTAAGATTTTTACACACAAGAGGGTTTCAAAGGAAAGTATTACAGGGATGTTTTGAGAGAGGTGACAAGAAGCAAAAGACCTTAAGAAAAAGGCCATATATATATATCTAAAGTAGTTGATTTAGAGGTTTGGGCAAGGTTTTTATTTTTTTTGGTTTGTATTGACTAGGTAGCACTGGAAGTTAGTCTTAGCAAACCCTAATCACCCAGATCTCAAC
Organism: Upupa epops; assembly: GCA_013397515.1. NCBI lineage: Eukaryota > Metazoa > Chordata > Aves > Bucerotiformes > Upupidae > Upupa > Upupa epops. The sequence goes on from VZRI01007420.1 coordinate 77,165, forward strand.
ATGCAGAGCAATGTTAAGACCATTACCTGGCTGCATACCCATGGCGAAGCCCTGATCTCAAAAGGTCTGAACACCAGCAGATACTAAAGTGCGCACAAGCAAGATTACAATCATAGAAAGAAGTAAAAAAAATCCCATAATTCTGATTTTCCTAATGACAGTTGCCACAGGATTTGTAGTGCAATACTGAAGAAATTCAGAGAGATGAGGTTGAGGTTTGGCTTTCCTCCCCCCTGCCTCCTAACTCCTTTCTGGTTTTGCAATTGAAAGACTTTCTATGCTTGAGAAAGCTTCAATGCCTGGATGTAGAGAGTTATGGTGCAGGTCAAAGTAAGACCATCTTCACAGCTACCTTTTCTCAACCAGTAAGATCACAGAAGCCATTATTAATTCTCACTTTGAGGCTTCCACTGGAGTGAGGACAGCCGGTATCACTTAGAAATAGAAAATGACCTAAACTCAAATAACCTGAACCCAAATAATTTAACCCTAAATCAACTCTATTCCTACCAAAACCATCTTATACCCTGGAGCAGCCCACAATCAAGTACCTCAGTGCTATTCTTTCCAAGCCTGGGTTTTCATCTGCAAAAATGATCTACAAATGGGAAAATTCTCCCATTAACTTAGAGCAGCAGGCCCCATTTCTCGCCTTCCCCTTCTGAGCGAGGTGGTTCAATACAAGCCCCACCCTGGCAGCCAGACAATAAAGCTGCAAATAACTTAGTCTGATCAAAGCCCCATCTGCTTGGCAGCAGCAATTCAACTGCACTTGTGGTTTTTGTATGGCTGCAGCTTCTGAATTGAATGATCCTTTCATTTAGATGGAAGTTTAAACAAAATATGGTAATTAGCATCAACCACTGTGGCTTTCATGGCTACTGTCTACAAAGACATCTCTAATAAAAGGACTTTCCTGCTTTCCCATCTAATTACACAACATTGTTGAACAAAACAATTTAAATTTAAATCAGGCAGCTTTTTCTTTCTGGCAGTTAACAGGCTTCCTGCCTACTACTACCTACCCATGGCAAATACTAGGCTTAAAAAGAATTCCACCTCAAAACAGGCCCTCTGAATTTGTTCTTCCCTGAGGAACATGGCTGAGGCTTAGGCTAGTAACATTATTCTTACCAGTATAAAACTACTACTGTACCTTGTGAAAGGGTAGGGTGGAAACCCAGACCTGACAGAGTGTTGCAGTTTTATGACATAATAAAAGATGCCAGCATGCAGTGATGGATGTTTTTAATGAGACCATCCTCAATGCTGTAGTCAATAAAATTCTTTATAGGCACAATCTGCAGCAATATAAACAAGAGGAAAATTAGTTTATTTTAACCACTACCAGGTTTTGCTTAGGTACTGTAACGCTTCATTACACTAAAAATCAACAGTGGGAGACTCAAACAAAAGAAATTTGCAAATAGAGCACTTCTGGCCAATGATATTTTACAGACACACAAACTCATATTGGAGTTTGGACCTACCTGGGTCTGACCAGCACTGGTGTTGAAAAGGAAACCCCTGGGGTGTAACAGCAGGTGCTGTAGGCAAAAGCCCACCAGTAAGTCAGTGTCAAATGCTTACTAAACATTTGCCCACAAAACTTGATTGAATGGAAACACTTAATCTGCTGATGAGCTGATAGGCAGGAATAAAATACTGTGTTAAAGCCTCTGGCTGGGGCAAGGATTTGGACACCTGAATTCCCTCAGGCTGCACTGACAACTCCAATCAAAAAGATTTATCCTAAAGACTTTTCTTACCCCCTTCTGGCTGCCAAGTGAAACAAAAAGGACAGCAGGCAAAACATATTTGAGGGAGCTACATATTTTAGTGGTTATAATTGGAGGGAACAGTTTGACTCTGTGAATAATAAGTCTGATATGTTTATGGAGCTCATTTTTAGAAATACAATTGTCAGAGAAAGCTCCAGAGGGGACAGAGCATCCTCGTTAATTCCAAAAACAATGAGAGTAACACAAAGCACCAAAAGAGGAGACGTTTCTATTTAAAGAACATCGTCTACTGTACATCCCCCAAGCAGCTAAATCACGAGCAGATTTGGAACTGGAATACAGACAGCCCTGGGAACTGGGGTACAGACAGCCAGCATTCCTCACTCACATCCTGTTAGGGCTAAGCAGTAAATCAGAGTAAGTTAAAATAGAAACTCTATCTTAAATCCAACCTGACAGTCCCAGCTTGTCAAAACTGTTTCAAAGAAGTGGCGGCCTCCCATCACCTTGGACAAGACCAGCTCTTGTTCCATTGGACAGTACAGCTACTCTCATCCGGCAATTATTTCCTTCCCTTCTTGGCCTGGGTTATTACTGGCCTCTGGACTGGGGAGCAGGAGGCTCCTGCCCCAGGTTTGTGCCCAGGATGATGATGTGTGTACTTTTCTCACATAACAGGTAATAAGCAACTCGCCTATCTACTCATTTAACCCAGCAATGAAGCACAAGCACTATCCTGCTTTCCATTGAGGAAAAAGTCCATTAAAATAATAAATGGAGAGAACTTGAAAATGTTACTTGTCAGGAAATTGCTCCAGAGACACTCAGCCATCCCCTAAAGCAAGGGGAGCTCATAGCAGTCCCAAAATCTGCTGCAGATAAAAATAGGAATTCTTGCCATGAATTACTGCCTTCCTCAGAATGATTTTGCCTTCGTATGAATGTATTAAGGTACATTTAGAAATAGTCAATACCAGATCCATGAATCATTAATAAGCTTTCATATTCTGGGATACTGATGGTTATTTCTATGTTAGGGGAAAACATCTTACACAAGATACAACAAAACATCTGATACCCAAGAGACTCTGAAACAGCAGAGGCATTTCAATCCCCCTTTAAACATCTGTGAGAACGCTGTAATTTCTTTGTATTTACATCCCTTATGTAACAGAACCTCTTTCATTGCATCCCAACACGGGCAGAGGTTTGTGCCTGGGTAGAGTTTCCAAAGATGCATTATAAAGTTACCATTTTGTTTAACTTGTAATCTAAATATATCCTTGAATTAAAATAACAATGATTAAGAGGCAATCTTCTAAGGTTGTACTTCTACACGGGAATGATGCCTTTAATTGTTACAAGTACAAAACTGCATCAAGTTGAAAACTGTGTGCCTTGTGCTGGGTAGTAAAAAATGACCTTCTGCATGGAAGAGAGGGTTTGCCAGTCGTGCAGCTTCTGCTATGCCAGAAAAAAACCCACAGGGGATTTCATTCTGATACAGCAATTCTGCTTGGAATTTAACTTAAACCTTTCAGCAAATTGTATTTGCTAAGTTGAACATTTTACTTCTAAGCAAACCTGAAATATTCCCCAAAAATGGAGAACCACTCACCCTGCCCAACACATCCTGATGTGGGAATGCCCAGGGTGGGACTGGTGGTACTCGTGTGCTGCCCATCGTGACTGACTCAACCTGGGCACGTGCAGCAGGCACTGCGCAAACGTTGCAGCTTGTGCTTTAGGTCACGTGGGCTGTTGCTCTGCCTGGATGTTGTTTTGGAAATCAAGGACCACTTTTTCCCACACAGCTCTAGCATTAAGTTAGTGCAAATTTTCAGCCATGCTGCTGTGTAGCCTCTGTTATTTTTTTCTGTATCAAAGAGAAAACATCTGACTTGGCATGGCAGCAACTCCACAAGTATCTTGGTAGAAAACGGCAACATGGAAGGGGGTAGCTAGTCTTTTTAGACATCTTCAGTTACTGCATAGGAAATTTTCAACAGAATCTGATAAAGCAGTGAATTGATTTTTCTACAGTGGGAAGCAGCAACAGGCTCAGCTTTCCCTTCGTTTCTGTTCTCTGTCAGTTCCATTCATTTATCAGTGCGGCTACTGATCCAGTTATCCCTCAAAGAATTTGTCAGACCCCATCACTGCTTGTCAACACAACAGATGACTGAATCTACCAGCTTCTTGCAGTGACAAGACTTCTTTGGACCTGGATTAAAACTGCACACTTTGAGATTTATATTGATTTGTATTCCATTCCTGCGTCTTCCCTTTGTCTCTTGTATTTCAACTGAGGAAGCTAGACCAGATGACCTGCAAAAGCTCCCTCAATGTAAATTACTCAATGATTCCATCAACCTTTGTCCTGCAGGTTCTCTGAGGAAAATGCTCTTTGCTCAGAGACCAAACCAAAAACCCATTTTTCATTTCACAAGATAAAATTCATAATCCTGGATGTGACTATGAATACGTAGAATTATCAGTTGAAATATTAACAGATTTCTGACTACAGAGATAGATGCATGAAACACCAGTTTCACCTTCTGTGCAGAAAAGCACCAGGGGTGTGATTTTGCCTTTGTTTGCACTTATATGTGGTTAGAGTCCAGCAAGTCTCCTGTGCCTGTTCTAACAAATGTGTTAAGATTGGAGTCCAAAGCAGAGTACAGAGTAGTGCAGGTAACAGGAAATAGCAGCATTTCAATTTGATCAAGGAATAATAAATTTGTTTCTCGTAAACTGTAATTAAAAGATCTCACAGGAAGATCTAATATCTATCCTAAGCCCTAAGCATCACACTCAGAACCACACCCAGCTCCAGCCAATGCCAGAGGCACTCTGTTGTCTGCAACACATCTGGGTGTGTGTTACTGCATGGTCTTCTCACCTCCAAATCATCTGCTTAACTTTGACAGAAAGCTGTTCCAGCAGGGAACTGAAGGGATTACCAGAGTTTTTCCATAACTGAAGTCACTTGCCTTCAGCCTTACACTTTATGCCACACCACAGACACACGGTAACTCTTCTGCAAAACACTGTCCCATTTTATTACTGAAATATTTAAAGGCAGATAAGTATCCCACTGCAAAAGAGTTGAGGCTTAATCTGCAAACACTTCAAAGGGTTCTCTAATGACTTGGCTTTCACTCATCTCTCTTCATTTTAAGTGCAGCTTTGATGTTGTTCCTAATCTTCACCCAACTCTCCATTCAAGAACACCTAATCACACAGGAGTTTTTGCAAATGTGACATGTACAACTGTCAGAGCAATGGAAGTCACCAGCTGGTTAGGCCTGGCAATCTAGTTTACTGAAGAAGTAAATGGGACCCCTGTGCAACAACACACTCAGTGCTCCTCACACGTGGGATATGAACAGACCAAATCAACACCAAAGGGGAGAAAAAAAAGACTTCTCTTCGTATTTGGACACATGTGGTGATGCATAACCTGCAGGTACAGATACTACTGACAAATTTTCACACTATCATCAGGACTTTGTCAGCTTGTCACAGGCAGCTGTCTGTGGTTCCTCAAGAATCTATCCATGTTATTCTACAGAGAGGTTTGTAATCAATAGTAGATGCAAAGAATAGGCATTGCTAGCAGACTGAAGGTTTTGGATTCTAAATGCAAAGCAAGCTCCAAGTGAGCAGATTCCATAATATCAAGACAGACATAGAAAGAGGTTTTACTCCAAAGGTATTTCTGCTACTGCAATTCCATATGAAATGGAAGATTAGCAACTCTCCAAAGAAGCTACTCACCAGTGTAAACACTAATACATGTTTTTCTTCCAGATAACATATTAAATATCCACGCTATAAAAAACAGCACATACACCAAGACTGTAAGACTAAATATAAATTAGTAGTAGTAGTCACTGTTAACTACTGACCACTAAGGCACTGTATAATGAGAGAAAATACTGTAAAACATTGCTGTGATGTTTCATGGTAAGGAAATACATTTTCCACCTGTAAGCACTATCACAGAAGGATTCAATGGCTGCTCTGTCCACACAGATGAGTCTAAAGGGCAGAGCAAAAGAGTAGCTGAAAAACCCACTTTCTGCCTTAAGAGTGATCTCCCTCCCAGTGAATCATAGATGTTATTTAACATCTGTGCAGATGCTGACAGTCCTGATTTCTCCAATGTTTAGAGAGTGCAGGACTTTTTGCAGAGGCATTAACTGGATTCTTTTCCCACCACTTGGTCTGAAGCAGTTTTGTCAGTCCTCAGAAATGTAAACGTTTTCATAGTTCACATGCAAACTCTGCTACCACCTGCATCCCAGGTAAGAGTGGGAAACCTGGAGTAGCTGCAAGAGAAGACGCGGAGCTAAGGGTATCTTACTGTTAACAAAGAGGTTTCATCTAAGCAGTAAAGACGGGTGACTTATTTACCCCTCAGGAATTGGTGTCATTATGTTGGAAAAAGCCTTAGAAAAAGAAGTGAGCTGCACTTTCATTGTGCCTCCTGAAAAGAAGGGGGAAAAACCCAGCACTCTACTTAAGTAATAGTTCTGTAGCAAAGAAGTGAACAGAACCTTGTCTGCTTCATGCAACACAGCATACATCAAAACATAAAATACACATTCCTGAAAGAGGTAAAGACCATTGATGACCCCCCTCTCTGGTATAGAAAAGGAAAAAACCTACTGATTACAAGTACAGGACAAAACAGGGGCTGTAATGCTCATAAAAGCTCCAAACTCTTAACTCTTCCCTTCCTCCCCCCAGTCCCCAAATCCGCAGCAGTGACTATGAAATAAGGAGCAATTGGTTACAGCACCTGCACACCCCAACTAACCCCCTCTTGGCTCATATGCTGGGTAAAATCTGTGCAAAAGCCCCATGAAGAAGTTTCCCTTGCTATTTCTAAACAGAAAATTATCAGGAAAAAAGAAGACTGTGTAACAAGAGTTCTGTATATTCCTTTCCTCTAACAACCTCTGCTTCTGATTTAGTACAGGCTACAAAAACTCAAATTCTTTTGAGAGCTATACAGAGGTGTATATAGGTATATAACATATATACATACACCAAGTATGTGAGGTCTCATATCAGATATGCAAATAGCCCTCAATTCTGACACTTTTGAGGTGTTGATTTCTGTTTCTACTTTCATTTCATTGTGACTCTTCCTGAATGTTCACTTAAGACCATCAAATAATCTGAGAATCACAAAGAAAATAGTAAACAAAAATTTTGAAAAGCAACCTGATTCACAATCTACTTGAGAATAGCAGGTAAAAAGATAGACAAAGCTACTGCTCACTCTGGAATTCACAACTACCATTTATTCACTGGATTACAGTGACTTTAGTCATAAAAGCAGATACTGGTGGTTCCCATTACATGGATTTAAGATATCATATTCCTTGCTTTATGCTTTAGACGCAAGAAAATTCACTGGATTATTCAAATGAGGATGGTGGTGAGTAATACGAATTGCAAGGTCCTGCCATAAAATTAGGAGCCAGTGTAAGGTAGTAATTTAGAAAAAAGAAGCAGCAAGAGCCAGGGAAAAATTGGGTTCAACTGAGACTAAGCAAAACATGATTTGATTTATTATTATATTCACTTTGGACTTCACTAATAAAAGAAGAAATCTTACATTGTAGACTCTGAATGATGGCACAAACAGGGCCTTAGTTTCGACATGTTTGACTACTAGGAATATCTACAAACTTAGGATGAAAAAAAAACTTAGTTTTTCAAAATGAAGTACTTTGGATTATCTCAAATATTTACTATTTCAGCTCTTCTTAATTACAAGTTAAATCCCCACTTGGAAATCATTAATTCATCTATTTTTAGAAGTGACTGAGTGTGGTGGCTATGGGTCACCTTGTACAAATTCTGAAGGTGAAAAAGCCACAAATAATAAAAAAACCAGTGTTGTCAGCACCAGCGTACAATCAATAGCATTTCAGATTAGTCAGTCACTGCCACTGTATATAATTTCAGTTTATTTTTTAAAGAAACATTTTAACTCGAATTCTTAAACACTTTAAAGTTATCTACTTCGTGATTAAATTAAAGGACTTTAAGGAAGAGCTTTCCAAGAGACCCACAATTTTCACCCCTTTCAGCTCAAGTGGGTTGAACTAGACTGAACTCCTAATATTTATACAAACAAAAGAATCCATCACATAGAAGATTAATAGCCAGGGAGGTCAAAGGGAACACCAAGGATTTCTACAGGTGTACTAATGGCAAAAAGAAGACTAGGGAAGGTGTCTAGGAGGCCTCCTCAGAAAGGAAAGAGGTGATGTGGTCACAAGTGACATGGAAAAGGCTGAGTTTCTCAATGACTTCT
>VZRI01007420.1:86450-108958 GCA_013397515.1 Upupa epops
TCCCTGGAGGTGTTTAAGGCTGGGCTGGATGAGGCTCTGGGCAGCCTGATCTAGGGTGGGGTGTCCCTGCCCATGGCAGGGAGGTTGGAACTGGATGATCCTGTGGTCCCTTCCAACACTGACAGATTCTATAACTTCTTCCCAGAGAGAGTGACAGGGCACTGGAGGGGGCTGCCTGGGGGTTTGTGGAGTCTCCTTTTCTGGTGACATTTTCAACCCACCTGGACCTGGTCAGGGTGTCCTGCTGTGGCATGGGATTAGACTAGATAATCTTTTGAGGTCTCTTCCTATCTCTGATGATTTTATTCTATGATTCTAATAAAAGTTCTTTAAAAATATGTATTTAATTTTAAAATACATTTTAAAGGACTGTTTAAAAATTTTATAGTTAAATACACAGGAATACCACACTAGTTTTTAATTTTGCCATGTGCATGGGACTCAGGGCATCAGATACTAAATTAAACTCAAAAGAGGAGCAGACCATGGTTAATTTTGAATTTTCTTGATTTTTCAGTAGAAAATCCCAAAAAACTCTGTACTGTTAAAACCTAACCAAAAATAGAGTACAACTAGCTCAGGTTTTACACATTACTTAAAATCTATCACACAGAACATAACAGGATTCAGTTGCATGAATCTGTTTTCTTCAGGAAAGTTTAAAATTTCTAGAAGAGAACACCACTTACTTTGAATTCCTAATACAGTCCAACCATCAATCCCTCTATAATGATTTCATTCAAAAATCCTATTTCTCTAAGAATTCTCTGAAGAAATCTGCACAAGTCTGAGTTCCCTATGGCCTAGCTCATTATCTCACACAGGGAACATCTGACTGACAAACCCATGACGATACAGAGATATCATGAGCATAGAAAAAAGCGAACCTTTGTCTATTAGAAACCCATCTTGAAGTCTCAGTCATCAATAAAAACAAAAATCAGGTTTAATATTTTGCATCTTGCTGAGACACTCACAGTCAGGATCTGCACAGTGTTCTCTGTAGGTTTTCCTACGTTAGCCCAATTTGCTTAACTTCTAGAACGTTAAGGCAATGAACAACATCGGTAGGAATTTGTCTTTGATTTCAGGTTTCTAATTTTTTACTGTACACCAAAATTCGAAGAACTAATATCAGCTTTTAGATTGGTTTTTTTGAAATGTAAAAAAAAAAAAGCCAACAACAACAAAAAATCCTCCGAAACTAAAGAAAAAACCTCCACCAAAACAAAAAACCAGACCAATACCCCTGAATACTTTCTTAAAACCCAGGTGACCACATCAATTCCTGCTGCCGCACATAATCCTCTTCTGTCCACTGCAAAATCTGTTCTCTCTCAGGGAACTGTAAATAGGATCAGAATGTAAGTTATTCCTAGTGAACCTCCTAGCAGTACTGCCCACACCAGTCTGTACCACAGAGCCCATGTCTCCTGTGTGATGTCGGCTTGCCAGAACAAGATGCTTCCTTGGTGTAGTTACAACATAATCACTGTCAAAGGGGCCTGAAATCAATCAATTCACCACTGAGCTTTTAGGGGACCCACCAATCTGTCCTGGACTCATTAATGGGGGGAAGTGGGAGAGTGAGCCAGTTACTAATGCACCTGCTGATGCCTGTTTAACAAACATGAAAGGAGAACCTGGTTAAATCTGGCCTGAGAGAAAAGATTTGGCTCTAGTGAACAGTAGGAAGAGTTCACTAATACATATATTGGAGCTTGCCAAGCTCATCAAATTAGAATGAGGAACAACTGCAGCAAAGTGCTGGCGTATGCTGGTTTTACTGGTGTCCATACTGCTTCATAGGCCATTGCTACCACTGGCAGGCTTTTCCTGTGGTAAATGGCAATGCTGAAAAATGAAAGAACTATAAATGACAGAAGTACAAAAGAGGAGAGGAGCACTTCCATGAGGGTTCCCCTGATTGAGGAAGGGAGGATAAAGAACACAGAGACATATTTCTAGCCGGATGGTGACACTTAGCTGACCGTCTGGCAGAATCTGTAACAGCTGATTAAGAAGAAAAGGGGGAAATGTGATTAAGCTGTGCTATTAAAACACTTCCATACTGCACTGTCATCTCTGAAACAAGCTCCTTACAGGGTTTGACGCAGCACATATACAGACATGCTTCAACAGCGAGAAGACAAATGAAGTGAATACAGGAGAAATTAAAAGTAACTCGAATTAATGCAGAACAGCCTCAGATTCAGGTCAGACTGAGCAGACTTCAATGAAAGAAGTCAAAAGTACTTAGTAGTTTAATAGTTAAAGTGCCCTGGTGGATAGCTCAATATGATTTGAGTGTCTTTGCCAGGCCAATACGTACAGGCAATCGAAAACAAAACAAGCCACTCAAAACCATCCACAACTCGTTGCTCTTCACATTTATCCTTAGTCACACAAATAAGGGTTGTCCTTGATGAGAGGTGCCATACCTAGCAAGGCATCACGCTGAGCTGGGATGTGGTGGGGGTGAGCAGATGCTTCTTATGTTTCTGGTGACAGCTTGAGGAACAGTGTCATCCACTTAAAAAATAAAACTAACCCAAATGGTCAAACATTCCTCAATGCTCAAAATGTAAAAGCAGTAAGATATTAATAATATTTTTATTTCAGGTGAGACATCTGTGGGGGTAAAACTCAAACATAGCAGAACAGGGTCAAAGTCTCCGGTAAATTCATATGTTCCTGTGGGCAGTGACATACCTAACACATGCAGGTACCCATGGGCTGCACGTGCCTACAAGATGAGCAGTAGCAGTGAGTATAGGTGCATGTATGACCTGACCTGTGGTCCTTTATAAACCTTGTCCTGCTACATCATAAAAAGTAAAATATACCTGAGGTACAAGTACTGTAATAAAACAAAGCAGCATGGCCATACAGCTCAGTACATCACACACGCTGTCATCAAGGTTTCAATGTCAGTTACCAATATGGACAACATCCATCACTGACGTGGTGATAAAATACCCATGTTTATGTAAAAGATGTTATACCTTCGTTTCATCTACACTGTCTCCTGCAAAAATCTTCTGGGAATGAAACACACATCAGTGGAAGCCCCATCTCAGTTTAGCCTGCAACCTCTCCCCATCTTGGCATAATCAGTAGGGCCCAGCTCACTGAATCTGCTTGTAGTGCTGTAAACAACTTCAGCAGGATGGCGCTTGGCAGAGGAACAGATGTTTGTAAGGGATACTGAAACAGAAACCCAAGCCAGCTGTATCTGACTCAGATTTGAGGGCCTGGGCCTTAACAGCAGGGCTTTCTCGTTTGTTTTGCTCTTTCCTGTATCAGCCATTGGAAAGCAGTGAGTCACTCTCTACTCTGGAAATTCATTATCCACAGCTTGGTGCAAACAGGACTCATAGATAATTCATCTCTTGACAGCAACAGACACATTGCCAGGGAAGGAAAGATATCCCAAGGTCAAACGTTGCTCAGTGCTGGTGATTCACAGAGCTTTGTGCAATGCTGCTGCTTTCTGACACCCCTAGCTAGAGTTAGGAGCATTGACTAATTCAAGGGAAAAAATTGCAAATTAATGGGACAGCAATATAGTTCTCAGTGGTCTGAGAACAGTGCAGTTGGGGAACTGACTTTTTCAAAGGTTATTGATTGTATAATTAACATAGGTAATCAATAAAATGTAGTTAACATTTATGTAGACATTAGCTAGGGTAGGAAATCTCACTGTGAACACCTGACAAATATTTCTCCCAGGAACCTAGTGACACAATTTTAAGAGAGATGCTTTCCTACCATCCTAAAACATGTAATAAATTTGGAGAAAATCCTCTGCTAAACTCATTTAGAAAACTGATCTTTCTGCTAACTGGTTTTTACCCAGTAATAAATTCCTTCAACACCATTCAAAGCAAGTACGAGGGCTCATTACAGAATGGACTGGCTGTTAATAACCTGCAGAAGCCACAGCCTTTTCTCTCCAAAGACCACTGCCCACACCGCTCAGAACAGACTATTTCACTCCTCAGCAGTGTGGCAAAACCAGCAAAAGCCCAAACCACTCCGCAGGGTTGAGTTACAGGTGTCAGGGAGATTCTAAACATGTAATTTAGTGAGAATATGCTCCTTTGAGGGGTGGGGGGTGGAGAAAGGGGAAAATGGGCATTTTTCTTGGAATATAGCCATCACAAGAGAGGCCTTGTGGGAGATGTTTGTCATGACTGGGCTTGATTTTCCCATCAGAGTAGCCAACAGGCAAGTGGCTGAAGATTGCAGATGTGAACAGAAAAACCTCACCAGTGGTTAGGGGTTATTTCAGACTTTGTCGTTTCTTTGCTGGCCAGTGTATTTTCAAGTGCTTGGAAGGGCTGTTTCACCTACTCGGCAGAACAGGAAACTCCATGTTTTGCAGAACAGAATCTGGATTTCTAATTAGCCTGTAACTGCATTCCTTCCTCTCCTACCTCACTCAGGCTCTAGGAGGGCTGTTTCACAGACCACCCAACTAAGTGTGGAACCTCTCAGGCATAGAGCCCTTCCAACACCTCTCCAGAGACTTTTTGCAAAACGACCAGGTTAATGCACAAAGTGCTGGTACCCTCCTCAGCTTCCTCTCCTTTCAGAGGAAGGTGAATGTCTTCAGCACTTCCCCATAACGAATGAGCTGAAATGAATTGCAGTAAAACAGCAAGAGGCGACCCAAACATTCTGAGAGCACTAAGGAATCATGAACTAATCAGAAAAAGACTGTTCTTTGTATAACTGATCTGCAGATGTAATTAAACTAAGCAACAGTGGGTACCAAGTGGTAATAGGGAAGGTTATTTGTAACTTATTCATTCCCTATCACCCTCAAACATATTAAACCCTGCAGATTTGTTCTGTTTTATTTATAATTCATTTATTTGAAACATGGCAATCTCAGCAGAACCAAAATAGCCACACTAAAGAGCAGGGACAAGATGCAGATGGATCGAGAACGTGCCTGGCTAAGGCATCAGAAGAAAGAAACTCTTATATTTTGTTTTTTTTTCAGAGGGACACATAGTTTATTCAATAAAATCAAAACTTTAGACACAAAACCCAACTGAGCCACAGCAACCATACAAGTAAATGTACACAGAAAAAAAGGCAAAGCACTAACCTTTGGATAATGACTTTCCCACAGTATGTCTAGACTGCCCAAAGTGACTTTAAACAACTGTCGTAAAAACTGTGGACTTTTTAAAAAATAAATACCAATTTTCCATATGAAATCTCCATATAAATGTTATGGTTTTCCTTTGGGCAAAGCAGTTTGTGAGGGGTTTATAGCCATCGTGGTAACAAACTACCCAAGCACAATGGTTCTGAAGAACCAGATTCAATCACCTGTCTATAAAGTTCTCAGCTAAGCTGTAAGAAATGAAATACAATGCTGGGATCACTGCAATAGGGTCTGAAAAACATTTCTCTGAAGCTACCGATATGTCTGCGTGTTAAAGCACCTAAGAAAGAGCAGAGGAGCAGAACAGCGACATAGTCTGAGGACCTAACAGGCAGTCAAAGCCTGTTCTTTCCATCAAGACCAGGAGAGTCTGCAGTTTCTTTCTCTCACCCCAACAGATGGTCGTGCTACAGCTAGAAAAAAAAGACCACAGACCAGAGAATAAACAGGCAGCTTAAGGTGCTCATGGAATAAAGAACATCTGAAGCAAGTCTCATGCTGTAATTGCTGGCACCTAAAGGATATAAAAGACCTTTTAAAAACTCAGATCATCAAATCAATCTCCATGAAACCCAGAAGCTATAGAGAGGATTCAACACCTAGACCCCTTGTCCTGTGGGCTGCATACAAGGATCCTGGACAGGGCACATGTGCTTTGCTGCTGGTGCTCTGTCAATAACTGAGGGCAGCCCAGTTTTCCAACATATCATGAGCAAACTTGCGGGGTTATTTCCAGAGCTCACAAACTAGCTTTCCTCTGTGCATATGTCATCACAAGACTTGAACTTCCCCTGCCCTCCTCAGAAAGTCCCTCTAAAAGTACCAGCAAATAAGTATTTGGTTTCCTGAGGTGTGTTTACCCTCTCCTAGTTCAAGCCCCGCGGCTGCTTCCCAACACAGGACCATGAGTCAGACGAAGAAAGCCAATGCCATATGGTTTTTCTGCAGCCCTTGCCCTGCACACTTTCCAACAGTGGGAACAAAGACCTTTTTATCTACTAACAATTCAGTTCACAAATGCCAATTAATGTCAGTTGCACATATTGCTTGGCTATTTCCTTGTCAGAAGTTAAAAACCAAATACTTCACTTTAGAGGAAGAAAATGAAAGAAAATATGAGAATTAACAGTCACACCATAGAATAAAAATGCACCTCCACTCTCAGTTGATAGTTCTGAACTCGTAATTACTAACTTTACTAACTTGCACCAAAAAGAATCAATAATACAAGTTACAGTCCAAGACAACACAGCGCTTACCTAGAGCCAGAGCAATGATATTTCTCTCATCTGTTAATGCTGCTTTTATTCAATGCCAATTAAGGACAGTTTGGGGATATTTTCTCTAATTATTTCCCCAAAATGGTCCTTTCTGTTTCAGCCAGGATTATCCAGAGAATAATACACTTTTATCCCCTTTCTCAAAACACACTTGTGCCCCAGGAAATTTAACTGCCTCTACCTAATCCCATGAAAGTCCTTTCTGAATCACTCTGGGATTGACCTCATGAATTTTTCATTGTAATTTCTTGGTGGGTCTGTCAATCAGAGATGAAAAAGAGGAAAACAAAACACAGACTGAAGTGGTTTGCTAGAAACATCACCTTGGCCAGCACCAAAATGACACCAGATGGCATAAAGAAGAATCACTTTGAAGAAGGCGTTCAGCAAAAAGAACTGACAGTCTCATGTCTTTTTCTCTGCTTTCTACGATTAATTGCTGCTTTCCTTTTTGTGAACTGGACCTGTTCTTCCCAGATAGAAGACGACACTGAGATTCAGCCCCTTTCTGTACTAGCAAGGCCTTCACATAGTTGCAACGGAATTAAACCCATCCCAGCTCAAAGATGGGAAGGTGTCAAATATCTCACATGTATGAGTAATAAGCTGTGTGTTTTTAGACATTTTTAGAAATTAGCTGGTTCCTTACCCTTGCAGGCTGAAGCTCCCAATGTGCAGCATCAGTAATTCTCTGGAGCTGCACAGGCTGGGGGGATGCTCCAGCACCAGCACAGAGAAACCACCTGTTCCAAAAAAGATCAGCAGTCATGGCCAGCTTTCCTCCCCATAATTTGTTCTGGGAAAAAGCACTTTATTCTGGGAAAAACAGAAGTAAATATTCATTTGGGAATAACTACTCTGCTGCAACAGCAGATCAATTATCAGAATAAAGGGTTAACACGGGAATGGACCAAACTAAGTGGTGTGCAACAGCTGTGCCCACTTGTCTCATGGAAGAAAAAAACCCGCAGAACCAAAACAAAACACCAAACAGAACCCCAACTGTTGTGCAACTGCATGTACAGGTTCCAGGTGTTGTTTTGCTGGCTGATAAGGTTTTTCAATACTTGATTTAAGCAACATTTGCGCCATGTGGGCCTGAGTTTGCTGAGGTGTTGCAAAGAGCCCAGAACATCCTTGCACCTGCCCACAAAGGGAAAGGGCAAGTTGCCTTAAATCAGCATAAACCAAAGATTTACTTTGTACAAGAAGAAATAACTCTAAGCAGCTTTTTCTCACACAAGGGAGCTTTATCTGTGAATCCCAACACTGTTTAGGGGCTATTCTCAAAGAAACATGAAACCAGATCTCTTTTTTGGGGACAGAGTTTGAGATTACATGTATCCAAAGAATTAACTCTAGAGTAAAATTACCCCAGAGATTTCTACAGGATTCCAACACTGCTCCACCTGCAGCATGATGCTCGTGCAAGTCAGAGGTGAAGCCTTCACAGTGTCTTCCCATTACCACGGCAGCTGCTCTGGGTTAAGTCCACTCAGGGAAATGTGGTTTGGCTTTCAAATCATCAGTTTATGTTTGGATGCTCAGCTTTGTGCTGGCTGATGAAGAACTCATTCTTTTCAAGCTATTCTTTGGTTGTTTTTAGTGGGCTAGGAAGTTGTTAAAGGTTCCCTGCAAACACCCAAACTCGGTGAACACAACTCTGACTGTTTTGTCACCCCACCCCTCACCCCTTTTCCATCACCAGGTGCCCTGTTTTCCCTAGGGGGAAGTTTAGAACAGGATTTCTCAGCTCTTTTTAGCTTAACTCCATCTGCAGTAGAATCATGACCACTAGGGTTAGTAGGAACTTGACATTAAGCAACAAGGAGAGGCATGTAGCACTTAAAATAACTTCAGTCACCCAAAGCCCTTTAAGTGAACCTTGCTGATAGGTAAACTGCTGTTTATTTTAGTTTTTCCCTTGATAATGAAAGACAGACAATAATTTTTTAAAATCTAATAACAATATTTAAATTCTTTTTAAAAAAATCTAATAAAGAAAGGAAAATCTGTTCACAGGAGTTTCAATTTGTTGCTCTCCTTTCAGAAAAAGAAACTCTTAAAAAATAGAATGTGTATGTATTTATATATATATATGTTTTTATTGACTATAGATTCTGTATCCCTGTACCCAAGGATGAGAGCTGTTCTCGGATTAATTAATCTGCAGATTAAGTTTAGTCTGTTGTAGCATCATTATTGTACTTATTTCACTTTGCATCCTCTCCTGCTCTGTGATCACCCTTTCAGGCAATTTCATCTTTCAGCTTTGAGACAGGTAAGTCTTTGCTTACCAGTTGCAGAGGACACTAATGAAGACAAAGCAGGTGCTGGTTTGCTATCAGCAGCTCTGTACAGAAAGAAAAATGCATCTGAAGTACAACAACCTGACGTACTGTCTGTGTCTGCATGTCTAATGCCAAGAGATGGGGCCAGCTATGAGGATAATACAACATTTTACCAGGAACAGTTCCCCTCTCCCCGCCTTCTCACATTTGGTGCCCCCCAGTAGGCTAACAGAAGCAACTTGTCTTTCACACAGAGTTACTTTTTCAGTCCTCACTCCACAACCCCACATGTCCACACCGCGTGTCTCTGCAGCATCCTACCAATGCCTCTCTCTTCCTCTAGACCCTTTTATGCCAGAGCAGCTGGTTAAGAGGTCTGTGCCAGAGACCTGGTGAAGGAGAGGAAAAATGATCTAAAACCACATAAAATATTATTCTTAGTTGCACTTTTGTTATCACCTTCCACTGATTCCCACTAGCAGAAAGAAACCCTAAAGTGTTTAGTAGTTATACAGAATCACAGAATGGTTGAAAAAGACCTTTAAGGCCAGTGAGTCCAACTGCTAATCCAGCACTGCCAGGTCCCCACTAACCCATGTTTCTCACACTGCATCTCCACAGCTTTCTAAATCCCTCCAGGATTGGGGACTGCCTCACTGCCCTGGACAGGCTGGGCTTGGCCTTGACAACCATTTTGGGGAAGAAATATGAAATTTGTATGATGCAGTCATTGCATGGCAGGAACAGTGATCTGCACACACTGAAACCCTCATCCTGTGCATTTAACCCGAACTGATTCCAAAGAACATTATTTTAAGCGCACATAAACACATGCCTCAGTAGGTCCTGTATCAGCAACATTCTACAAACAGCTGTCAATTTTCCCATTAAAATTCTGCATTCTTTTACCTTGAACAGGCCTTTCACAGAAAAAAAATCCCAAACCAGCTTTAATACGTAAATGTAATTCCTCAGTCATATCCCAGAATATATATTTTAACAGTCATACAGTGAAAACGGAGCCTCAAGTTGTAACATGCTGTCAAACAGCAACCAGCTCTGAGACAGGCACTTCCAAGTCTGATTAAGAAAGGATGGAGAAAAGTGGTCTTTAAAGCAGCAAAGGGAAAGGAGAGGCTGCTAGATGTCATTTTAAAATTGGCAAAATTTGAACTGCTTGTTCTACTGGAATGTCTCAGTCACAGCTTTGTTTGCAGGCATTTGGGGTTTCTGACCAGGCGTTTCCTACTGATGTATGGTGACTTACAGAATAATCACCCTGGAAGAGACTCGAGGCATATCAAGAAGTCTCTTGTCCAAGCTCCTACTCAAAGCAGGGTCAGCTCTGAGGTCAGATCAGGTTGCTTAAGGTTTACAGTCATGTCTTGAAACCCTCAAAGAATGGAGACTGTTCCCTTTGCCTTGCTGTCTTCATATATTAAAAAGTAATAAAAAGAAGGATTTTATCCAATTGGAACCTGCTTTGTTTCAGTTCATATTTGTTGTCTCTCACCCTTTCACAGAGAAAAGTCTGGTGCCCCAAAACGAATGGCAAATGTTTTTCCTAGAAGTCTGTAGCTGCTTAGTAAAATACGTGAGGTTCTTCAGTCAAGAAGGGGAATCATGAATAAATCCTATAGCATCTGCAAAAATACCTCAGAGTTCACTGTAATCTACATTTGCTTACAGAAGAGCCAGTTCTTCATTACTTCACAGTAAACACTTTGGAAGAGTGGAAAGTATTAATTAGCTAAAAATAAGGCAGAGCAAAGAGGTTTCAATTTCAAGGGCAAAACAAAGTAAAATACATCAACCATGGAAATTTCATGATCAAAATTAGGCAGCGAAGCTGGTTGGTGGTGACATAAACCACAATTTTCCAATCAGTACCTAAGGTAAAAATGTCAGAGCTGAACTAAATTGTCTCAATTAGGATGTTTAACTTGACGTGTTTATTCTAGCTGAAAGCCAAACAAACCTTTCCAACTTCCTACAGTTTTCTTAATCTATTTAAAAAAAACCAAAAAACAAATTAAGTATTTTTTCTAGTAACTCTACAATAAGAAGCAAAATCACAAATTTATACTTGCAACTACTTTTATGCAGAGGTCCATAAAATATAAGGAGTATAAATAAATTTTTAGATACAGTAAAACAGTTAGATTTCTCACTGTTCATTATGATTGCCTGAGCCAGTTTAGGGCTACTGTAATAAACCCTGATTTAGATTTTAAAATCAGCCTGTATCATCTGACCTCATACTTGGGGCAGAAGAAACTGCTTTTGGCCTTCAAGATTTGCCTAATTTCAGTGTTAGAAAAGAGTCGGTGTGTACCTACCTGCATGGGAAATGATGCTTAAACACATCCAACCATGTCCCTAATTCCCAGAATTAGGAAGTATTGTGGGGAAAATGACAACAGGAAATCAAGATTCTGCTTCCCTGATCTCATCCTAAGACATTTTCACTTGAAAGGCACAACATCTGCTTTTTTATGGTTAGCAAGTGGAGCTTTGCCTTATTTAGCCTCTAGACCAAACAGTATCCTTTACATTAAACAAATAACTCTAGTATTAACTCCTCTTTCTAGTAATATTTAACATACAAACCACTAAACATTCATTGCTGAAGGTCCTAGACCTGCTAGAGTCAGACTAAGTGCATCAAATTGGACTGCAAATTATGCGAGTTCTATTTTGAGCTTGACATTGCTCATCCTGTTGTTGCAACTTAATTATATTTAGTCTCCAATCCATCCCCAGCAGCCCTAATATTTCACATGTGGTTAGTTTGTCTGCTTTACTCTGATTCACAAAAATAGCTATCCTTCAAAACATCACTTCGGAAAATTAACCCTACAGTGTTGCTCCCAACCCATCAACCCTTCTCTCAAACACAGAAAATATCCCGAGTGCCCAGCTGACAATGATCGTTGCTGAAAGCAATAATAAAAAACTCCCAGAAAACACAGATTCCAATCTTGAACAATTCAACAGCCCAGAAGACCAAGGTGATACCAAATTTTGTACTTTATCATAACCCAATGCGTGGGCTTTCTATATGAATAAACCTCTTCTCAGGTTGTATTTCCTCTGCCAGACCACAGGTAGACAGAAGATCCTTTTCCTTTAGTATTTTCAGCAGAATCAGTTGGAAGCAGTTTTAACTGTAAATGCATCTGATAGATAATTTCATTCCTCAGAAAATTGTTTAAAAACATTAAAATTATCCTCACTGAACAATAGGCTTTTTGCTATGACAGCCCTTAAAATGATATAAAACCTCCAAAAATTACTCTGCCATTTGGAGAGAAAACCTGCTAAACTCTAAAATTGCATTAATCTTCCTTAGATCACAGTCTAATGCCTCAATCTATTGTATCTTGTGTGGGCAGTTAGAAGTGATTGCAACTCTGTGGTACAAACAACTCATTAGGTACCAATACTTCTGCAAAACCCAGTTTCTGCAAGAATTCACTAACTTATTTTTGATGTAAAAAACCTTTCTATGAAAACACCTCCTTCTGAACAGGCAGTGCCTAAAGAAGCATGGAGTAGAATCATAGAATCATTTAGGCTGGAAAAGACCTTTAGGATCAGCAAGTCCAACCACAAACCCAATGGTACCAGTTTATACACAGACAGTTGTCCCAGGACCAGACATGGTTCCCCAGTGGGAACACCCAAAGCTGGCACACAGGATGTATCTAGTGCATGGGGATCCTCAGGAGAGAGCCTACATACCCATTCT
Organism: Upupa epops; assembly: GCA_013397515.1. Classification (NCBI taxonomy): domain Eukaryota; kingdom Metazoa; phylum Chordata; class Aves; order Bucerotiformes; family Upupidae; genus Upupa; species Upupa epops. The sequence continues at coordinate 98,955 of VZRI01007420.1, forward strand.
TTCCTCAATCAAACAATCTGCCCAAACATAAAACATAAAATCCAACACCCCAACCAGCAAAATTGTTACTGCTTTTTTTGTTATGGTGGCTTGAAACAAGCCAGAAGTTTCTTACTACCCAAGCCTACAACAAACACAAAAGGATGCTGCTACAAACTAAAGGAGTTGATGTTACACCTGCGGAGGAGACATTTCTGTTCCATCCTTCCAGTCTAACATGAATATCCTTTTTGTGCTGGTGAAGCTTAATGCCTTGAGGATTGCAGGACAGCAAGTCTCACTTTGAATCTTGATGTCTTACAGTACAAACGGTTCTAGGGCTCCTTATTTCTTCAGAAGATTCCTTTGGAAGCTGTCTTTGACACAGGGCAAGGAGATGACTTTCACACAGAAGTTAGTCCAGCTCAAAGCCCCAAAAAACAATGACCTTGCATGAATAAACAAATGCCGAAGGTTATCAGTAGGAAAGCAGCATCTGATGAATAGATTTTGGGTGTGTAAAACCTGAAATTTAGAAACTCAGGGTGCAGTTGGGACCTCCCCTGCTGTACTTTGCTCAAATCCAGATTTATCATTGTTGCCTGCTGCTGAGTTCAGCTCTGTGTCTTGCCCCAGGGTGTTGAATGACACCCTCAGGGTCCTGCTGGAGCAGAAGAAAAGCTTTTTCTCTTGGCTAACTAATAAAGAGCAAGTCAACAGCACTCCAGGAACACCTATTAAAGCCTACCAGAGCCTAATAAAACCAGTTACTTAAATATTAAAGCTGTTTCATTGCTTCTGGCTGGGACATGGGAAAGGGGTGTTTCAACTGGTTCAAGCCTTTATCAAAGGTTCACAAAGAAAATTTGTGCTATTTATAGGCACCCGTATAGGAGCACTGTGCGCACCAGCCTATTTTATTGCTGACCACAAACAAAATTCATCTTTAAACCATTCAGTTCTTCAGTCCTGCAACTGAAACTGGCGTCTCAGCTGCTCCAAGGATGGAGAATCTAAAACAAACCGGGGTCAGTCAGAGCTGTTAGAATCAGCTATAGGGTCAGAGTTTCTGAAGTCCTTCAGGGTGTTAAAACCATCAGAAACACCATTTGTGTTTAGACAGGCGTGAAGGCATAACAGATTAGGCTTAACAGAAACAAAAGGTGCAAAGGGAAACAAAAGGAAATGGGTACAAAAAAAGAGACCTTAAACTTCTCACTGCTGAATTCAAAGTAAAAATAAAACCTCTCCTAAAATAAACCTATCCCAAGACAATAATTGCACCAAAACTTTCAGATCTTTACTTTCTTTTAAGCTAAATTGCCGAAGTACTAAAGTTAAGGTTTATCCCTTGCCTCCCCTCCTGTTGCACACCGTTTCTATCCCCAAACCAAGCAGCACATACTGTTTCAGCTCTGAGGTGAGTTTTGTTGCAAAAGGTTCAGCTTTGCTGTAACAGCTCTAGGTGGGAGAAGAAGGAATCCTCATTGTGGTGGGAATCCTGTCAGCCTCCAGGTAGAAATCTGCTGCACAGAACTTCACTTTGAATCGTGTGTGGATGTCCTCACCACCTACTGTCTTCCTGTTCTCTGCTCACCTGTCTGAAACGTTCCACATTTGATCAAGGTTTGCAAGCTGATCTTGCCAGCTCAATTATTTACACAGTCAAAAGCACTCAAATGTAGCTTCTACTTTATTTCATTCCAATCGGAGAGGTTTTTGCTTTTTATTTCAGAGATGATGGCACCTCTTATTTTTACACTTGCTCATCTTACTCTTCGCACCATTTATGGCTGTGCTTAAGCACCCCCCTGTAATTTGTCGTATGGTATGTCAGTGTGGTTTGTTTGCTAATTCACAGTCTCTCCTTTGATGAAAACCTTTCCCCAGCACCATGCCAAGAAAATTATTAATACCCATTAATACACACCTGGGTTATTGTTCATAAGTAATTTCACAGGTCTGAGACCTGTGTATCTGAAGGTCACCAGCCTATCCCACAGTCATCCCTGGCTTTCCTCAGCTAACATTCTCCTTCAGTAACACTGGCTAAAAACCATAAGCTCTTATCTACAAAAAAAAAAGGTTATAGGCAGAGAGGTAAGTGCAGGTAAGTGCAAGTTTTGATCTTGCACCAGAAATTTCTTCATGCAGGTGGGAATGCTTTATTCTCTAGGTGTCTTCTGATGGAGACTACAGAAACACTGCCTTAACTAATATATACTTGTAGGGTTTTTACTATTAAATGGAAGGTGGTAGATTATTTTTCCTCAAAAGCCAGAAAGTCACCTTGGTAGCATAACTGGATTCCATTCAGAGCTTAAGTTCTCATCATCAGCTTGTCTTTATCCTTGAAGACTTCTTCTCAATAAATGTCTTGTGAAGAATTGATTTTAAAGCATATGACAACCCAAATCTCACAATAAGCACAGCCTTACTGCTGTTTGCAGACTGGTTTAGCCCCTCTGGTTTCCTAATTGGTACCAGGCAGAAGTAATTACAATGAAAATAAACACTTTGCTTTGACTCTGCCATGCCTGCCACAGTCCCTAAAGTTTAAAGAGCCCTGTGAGATGAAGTAGGATTTTTCACCAAGGAATAAAAAGGAAAACCATCCTTGAAATTTGGCCCAGTGTTTCCTGATATTACACACAGGCAGAATGATTTGGGGAATAAAACTGTGGAGCTTGTCATTTTGATCTGCGTCACTAGAACTGAGGTCCAGAGCAGCAGGAAATTCTCTTAAGAGCGTTCTGGATTTAGGGCTCTCCTGTCAGCACTCCATACTAACAGACACATAGTACAGTGACCTTCCTCCCAACATGCCTGCTCACCATACCAGCTTGCTGCACAGCAGACACTGGTGTTTCCTCCCCCATCATTAACCAGTGTGAAAACTACAAGGAAATTATTCTTTAGCTGGTGGGGTACAGCTTTTAAGACCAGGAGTTCAAAGCAGTCATTAGTTTCTTCACCTGTATCTATCTTCCCAGATACCAGAAAAGCAGGAACCAAGCTCTGTTGTTCAAAATCAGTGCATAAATCTTATTCTTTACTTTGCAGCAGAGCTGGAAGAAAACAAACCTGAGCATAATGCCCACAGCTCAAGCCACCACTACTTTCTCCTGAGTCAGCAGGGAACTCAGTGAAGGAGACAAAACAGCTTCCCCCTAAAAGCTTCAAGAGGTTAGCTGGCCTCATTTGATATCCTACAGGAATTGACCAAGGAAGGTGGAGGGCTGGCAGGAGACCAACATTTTCCCTTTTCAACACTAACATTCGCAGGCTTTTTAACCTTCATTTCAGTGAGCTGATGGATTTTGTTTGTTCCTTTTCACTCTGTCAGTGGGTCTTGGTAGAGCAATCTCACCTGACATCTGCATAAACATAAGCATATGAGTTTGGCATCCGTTGCTCAAGGAGCATGAAGATGAAAGGCCTCAAGAAAGACCTAGAGAAGAAACTTTGGACAAAAGCATGAGCAGTGGCAATCATTAAGCTCCATAAAAAGAGTTTTAATAAGCTGTCATACTGTTCTGATCAGGTCAAAAGTGACATGCAAACAGTCGTGCTCATCAGCATGACCCTAGAAGTGATCTAAATGTGATAAACCCATCCGATTGTTCACTAACAACATTTCATTCATTCTTCAAAATACCAGTGGTAAAAACTTTAAAGCAGGTTTCATTCACAGTGGAGGAAGGGCAATCTAAACCCCAAGTAGAGGTCCACATTCTCAAAATGAGAAAGTAAAAACTAAATCCCTTTTGGGTTGATGTTACACAAACACCACGAGAACGCAGTTAACCACTCCGTTTAGTCTCGATTTCATATATTTTTCATTACATTAACCATTATTTTGCCATTTATTTCTTAATAGCCCTTTCTTAAATCCACCCAAGCTGACTAGAAGTTTAAGAAACAGGAGTGGAGACTCCAGTGTTTGGATCACAGCCAGGAACAAAAAGCCTCTGCCATATGTTAAGTGCGCAGGAATGTGTCACTTCACAACTGGATTCAAGCTTCCCCGGTGCCTGCAACTTCACTTTAAAAGCTGTGGGATGACATGAAAAGACATTTTAATATCAGTTCCAGTAACTTTATAAAATTATCTAAATTATAATTTCACAGCAAACAAGTGACTCCACTCCTAAGCAATGTGCGTAAACTAATTTGTGTGTATATAAGGAAAGAAAGATCAATAGAAGTCCATCAATACAAGCTCAAAAATAAAACCAACACCTTCTGCTTTAGGATAAAAATGGAAGGCAGGAAAGCAAGGAGAACAAACCCAGGCAAATAAAAAAAGGATATTAAAAACCACTGCAGAGAGTCAGCAAAATACATTGTATGTCCAGAAGTGAGTGGAAGAAAGCAGATTGCCAGAAACTTCATATAATATTGTAAACATGTCTGATATTAACTTATATAAAGGACTTCAAAGATAGTCATAAAAGAGGGGGTTGTTGATGGGAAACAAGATGTGGGAGCTGCTGGCCTGAAAAACTAATACAAAAAGATTGCTGACTACTCCTAGGTCACTTGGGATTGAATGTATATTAAATATGAAACCATTTTCCATCAGCCTGGGGGGGTGGGAAAAGCCACATGAGGAAAACCGGAGAAGAACCCCCAAAGCCAGACACATACTTGCAGCAACTACATTGAACTCCAAATAATGCCACTGTGTAGATCCTTCACTAAAAGCAAAGTAAGTAGTACAGAAGGCACTTGGTTACATAAGAACAGACAATTCTGATTGTGATACTGGTGAATAAGGGTTTAGTTCTTCCCTCTCAAAGGAAAGTCCACCAAAAAAGCAATACTGCAGACTTAATGAGGACATAGTCTATTGTTCATCTCCTGTTCTACTGCAGTACAAACCCCCCCACAAAATCTCCAATCACTAACAACCAGGAAAAGAAAATTGCAAGATCATCACCCAAAGGGCAGCTGGCAGCACCCAGCTGAAGTGGCAGAGCCTGTCTCAAGTCCTCAGGAGAGCCACGTTGTGTGACAGGATTCTGGCTCAGCACAGGCAGAGGGTAAACACCCTGATTTTACCAAAAGAACTGTCAGGTACAAACCCCAAAGGATGACATTTCTGAGGACATCAAAATATTTATCACTCTATAAAGAAAACACGGTGGTGTTAGTAATTCAGCACTAATTTTGTGTTAGGTTATGACATCACCATCATCGAAAGAGAACCACTTTGCTCCAGGACATTTTTGCCTTTAGTTCATGGAGAATTTGAAAATTAATCAACAGGGATCATAAGGAAAAAAGGAGAGAAATACTGAGGGGGTTAAACCCTTTGTGGAATACAGAGAACATACTATGAGCTGTAAATAATATGCCTGACCTTCCCACAGAATTAAACTGCTGTAGAAACACCAGACTGCTAAAATTGCTGTTCCTTTGTAGATTTTGTTGGCATTAAGGGAGAAGGAATGTCACAAATATTCTAAGTCAGATCCAGCTATCGATCCACTCTGACCCACATTCCTCCTCTTGTTCCATGAAGGTGTTACACTCATTGGATGAGCCCTTACGATGGCTCTATAGATCTCATTAGAGAGTATCAAATACTCTTTGGACTTTGCATGCTAAGTGAGCCCTAACTAGTTCATGTAATTCATTCAAAATAGAGATATCCAAAGCTTTCTATTCCAGCACAATGTTACCTGAAGTACACAACGAACAGGGAATAAGTAGTTCACAATATTCACAACATCAGCTGTTTCAGAATATCATCCATGTTCACTCAGCTGGAATAGCATGAGATTATGAAATAGCAGGAAGAAATGTGAAAACTAGTTCATTTAAGATGAAATAATTACAGATTCTCTTTGCTTGGAAAAGAACTTTAAGATCATCAAGTCCAACCTTCAACCCAGTACTAACAGGTCACCTGTAAACCATGTCCCTAGGAATCAGGAACACGGGGTCTCAGCACTGCCCTAGATGGCCTGTTCTAATGTTTGAGTGAAGAAGTTAAGAAATTCTTCCCAACATGCAGCCTAAACCTCTCCTGATGCAGCTTGCAACTATTTCCTCTAGTCACAGAATGGCTTAGGTTGGAAGGGACCTCAGATCATTCAGTTAATCCGTTCCAACCCCTCCTGTCACAATGCACGTCTTCAGGAGTTGAAAATAATTAGTGATCATTTTCAATAAAGCTGGTTCATTCACACTACACAACACAGATTTCAGATAGTAAAGAATTAAGTCTTAAACAGACATAGCTGAATAACGTGAGAGATATTGTTCATGCTCCTGAGGACCAGTGGATAGATCTGTGGTGGCTTCTCTGAACTCTGGTAGAACTAGGTTGCAGCAAAAGGGTTGATAACACCTTGGCTGCTTTTTGGATTGCAAGAGGAAGCAATCAAGCCTTGACAGGAGAGAGCTCAGCACAGATTTACCTTGTCCACAGTGCAAGGATTCAGGTGTGCTGCAGGTGAATGCACTCTAGAAAGCGTATGTGCTTTCTTATGGAATGATGCTTTTACAAGATCTCATTTCCCCCCAGCAAGCCAGTCCCACTTCAACCCTGCCGTCCATCATCCCTTATCTATTCAACTGACTTGTCCTAGCAGCTCTTAATTCATCTCCCTCTTCCTCATGCTGTTTTTAAAACCTTCACTTCACACAGTGTCACAGAGGAAGTATTTCAGCATGAAGCAAGAGGAGCCTTGCAGACAAAGCACGGAGAATGCAGATAGGAAGAGACATGAACTGAGGATCATTTTCAGCGATCCTCAAGAGGACTAGCGTTTCTAAGAAAAGCAGTGTATCCATGCTGTCTGAGTAATGTCTCAACACAACAAAACAACCCCTCTCCTAGAAGATAAAAGAGAAAGATCCTACCCATGTTTGACATAACAGACCACCACAGCTATTCTCTTGATTAGCAAACACCATGCAGAGCTTTTCAACAAGGTACCTCAGCCCTTCCTGTGCATTAGAGACCTTCCACCACTAAAGTAAAGCAGAATCTGAGACACAGAGCCTTAGACGGAGTAACAGTGGTGTCAGCCTGGCTACAGATCAGCACTGAAATTTGCTTCGCTTCTGCTATACCTTCTTACCAAATCTCTGCCCAACCACTAAAACAAAAATCAGTAACAGTGTGAACATCACAGCATGAAAGAAGCTGGACTGTCCTGATTATTCATAGATACTTATGATTTTACTTCCCATTTATTTCTAAGACTATATTTTAGCTACTGAGCCATTTTCTTCATCCTAACTCTCCCAGAGTGGTACCTCACCATTAGGTACACTGACTGTGGCTGCAAAGCTCACAGAAAGGGGAGCTGCACAGGTCCTTGCAGCCACTACTTTAATTCTTTGTTTTGCACCTCGGAGAACATGCTGGGCACCTGTGAAGCACAGCAAGGTACTGCCACCGCTGCAAATATTTCTGTATCAGCATCTAGAAGTGACAAAAAACTGTGGCTTTCCAGTCTGCAAATTACTTCATGAAAGAATGGTGGACTAGGAAGGCAGGACAGATGGAATTTACTATGGAATAAATGTATTTGTGTTTTTCCAATAGCTAAAAGTGTAAAGGTTCATCTTCAAGGAAAAATAAGACCAATAAAGTGTAAATGAAGCATCAAATATGCAACCACAAGTGTTATTACTGATACCCAGCAGTTAGAATCACAAAATGTAATTCCACATAGCGCTGGGGCACCTTACAGCAAGAAAATCATGATGAAATTCAAGAAGTTAAAGAAACTCTGTTACTGGGACTCAGATTTTTTTGTTCAATATTGGATGACAGGCAGTTTCTGTCAGTCTCCAAACCATCACTTCGTAGGTGTGAACACCAGAACTCGAAGTTATTTTCAGTTAATTTTGAACAGCTGTTGGTTGATAAGTGCAGGAATTCAGGAAACCCTGGGAAAAACTTGACTGGCTGCTTTGTGCCTCTGGTGAGAGAACTACAATGTGACTCAGAACCGAAAACAGGGGGAAACAGTGTTTTGTTTCCCCAGAATCAATCACTGCAGATTGCCTGACAAAATTATCTGGCACTCATGCAGAAGACAATAAACCAGATCTATTAACAAGCTTAGGAAGACCAGCTGGGCTATTCCATTTTCCTCATGGAGGAAAAGGTCTCCAAATCCTTTTCCTGTAAGGTGTGAGAGGTTCCCAGCACATGACAGAGCTTTACACATCTTCATTCTTTTTTTTTTTGCTTTCCAAGAAAGCAGAGAGCGTGCAGTGCCAACACACATGATGCTGCATGGTACACACACACTGTGTGATTGCTGATCCCCACACACTGGGGGCGAACATGCTTTGCAAAGATACCCAAGAGCTGGAAATTAAAGTTAACTTTCCCAGAAAAAAACCTTCCATGGGAAGTAAGCGGCATTTCCTGAGCTGAATGTTTGGCTAGTAACAAAATTCAGCAACACAAAGTTCCCCCTGAAACAGCTGCCTCTTGGTTATTTAACTCCAAGACAGAGGCTGGTGCTGAAGGAAGTCTGCAGAGGATAATTAAGACCATTTTCTTTTCAGGTGAAACACCTTCAAGAAACTGCCGAATCTGGGCATCAAAGGAAGTGTGTTGTTATTTCTGTGCCAAAAGCACTGAAGCAGTCTCAGAAAGTGATTTGCTGGGTGTGCAGCAGAGAGAGATAAAAGAAAATGTACTAAACCCAGCTGCAGTGGTGAGCAGGTGACCTATTTACTGTTCTTTAGTAAGTTATCAAACACCCCTAGATCTGAGGAATCGACTGCAGAAACATTCTTTGCTCATGGGAAACATTAAATACAAATATATTGGCTTTGAGATGGTAAGAAAAGTGTTGCCTCACTTCGTGCTTGGTCAGCTCTGGTTCTTCCCAAGTACCTCTGCCTATGGACTGCTTTGCAGACGATTATCATGGGCCTGCAGGTACCAGCAGGCTGCAGACCAGTTTCATAGCTCTAGCTCTGGAAGCAGCAAGAACTCACTAATGAAATTAGCTGAAGTCATCTGAAAAACCACACCGATTGAAAAAACCAGCATCAAACCAGTAAATCCCTTCTAGCTAAAAGCTATGAGCAGTATCCTAATGGGAAAAATAGAAACGCAGCATCGTATAGAAACAGTTAATATCTCTTGGGATTACTGCTTTGGAAAACTTGACTGGAAAACACAAAACTGGGCAAAGAAAAGATGCAGAATAAAGAAGAAAAAGGAGTGCCTTACTGATAATACTAATACACTGACAATATCCAAGGGTTGTGCCAGATCTGGGGTGTCAAGCCCCTTTCTTTTCCTTGGATTTCAAAGATTTGTGAATGCATGTGCAGTGGTACAGACATGTAAGCTGTTGGCTAGAGGCATACAATTAATAGTAACAGCTCAGAATGGGTTCACCAGTTGCAGAGCGCTTCCCTTACCCTGTGTGCACTGAAATATGCAATCACATTAATCTGCAATGGTGCAATTACTCCTCGTTGTAATTAGTAATGGCTGCAACAATCAGACTGGGGCTCTATAAGCTCTCCCAGAGTTTAACAAACTTCTCTGTAGTTCTACTCTGTGTTTGTGAAACTCTTGAAGTGAAGCTTGCAGTCAAGCAAGCAGCCAGGCAGCTGCTGCTCGGTAAGGGGCTGTGGCTGGGGAGCTCCTCTCTCTTTCTTTAAGGGTTTTTAGGGTGGATGGGGTGTTCCCCTGACCCAAAGACCCAGCAGAAGCCGGCACTCTTGCAGGAAAAGCCAAGAAAGGGTGGGAATTTGACAGTGATGTCAACACAGGTCCCGGAAGCTTGCAGTCGAGCAACCAGCCAGGCAGCTGCCAGCTCACCCTTTGTCACACAGTGGTGAAAGAAGGGAAAAAAACCCAAACCAAAACAAAAAAACCACCAAACACACAAACCCAAAATCAACCATAACAATCCAACCAACCAACCGTGGTGAGTACTCACCAAACAAAGACAGTGTCTCTGTCAGGGGGTAGAACATCATTCACTCCAGAGAGGATCAGTGCTTCCACCCAGACAGAGCTACTGAAT
>VZRI01007420.1:110901-132726 GCA_013397515.1 Upupa epops
AGGTGTGCCCAGGTAGAGGATCTTCTGCAGCAGGTTGCTGAACTGCAAGAGACTACAGAGTATCAGGGAGGCAGGAGATAGATTGGTTTCAAGGGTAGCCTGCATTAAACCCACAACCTATAGCCAAAAGTTCCCCAACTTCTGCACCAGCACAGCCACCAACACACCCAAACCATGGGACAAAAAAGCTCTAGCCCCTCCACCCAAGTCCNGGTGAGGCAGGGATCATGCTGGCCTGCAAGAGGTGTGCCCAGGTAGAGGATCTTCTGTTGCAGGTTGCTGAACTGCAGGAGACTACAGAGTATCAGGGAGGCAGGAGATAGATTGGTTTCAAGGGTAGCCTGCATTAAACCCACAACCTATAGCCAAAAGTTCCCCAACTTCTGCACCAGCACAGCCACCAACACACCCAAACCATGGGACAAAAAAGCTCTAGCCCCTCCACCCAAGTCCCAGTAGGCAAAGATAGACAGGGTGAAGGATGATCCATCCACTTTCAGTGAAGATGAAGTTCAGACCAACTGAAAAACCTAAATGTGCACAAGTCTGTGGTGCCTCATGAAATCCACCCACAGGTCCTGAGGGAACTGGCAGATGAAGTTGCCAAGCCACTAGCCATCATATCTGAAAGATCCTGGCAGTCTGGTAAAGTTCCTGATGCCTGAAAAAGGGGAAACATCACTGAAATGCAATTAATATGTTGGTGTGGGGGTTGCAGGGAAGGGGAATGCAGTGAAATTCAGGCACAGCAAACTCAAAAATAAGTCACCAAGCATTCCTCATCAAGAGCTGACTAAGGACAGAAGTCTAAAGCTCACCCCTTTCAGCCATTCAGCCATCTATAAAATCAAAAAGGGGAGCAGCACCACGTACATGTTCATCAGTATTTTCTTGCTTTGCATCAGGCAACTTCATTCTCACTCATTACACTGAAATTAAAGCCACATTCCCAGATTTAATGGTCATTTAGAGAATAAAACCCAAGGCTTTAGTGGGGCTATAAGCAGTTCAAGGGATATTGCAATGATTAGGATTATGAAATACTTTGGATTTGCCATTGCAGATTACATCTCGTACAAACAGGAATGAAGATGTGAAAGACCAAAGCTCCTCCAGTGATCTTGTTGGGATTTGATCTTTAAGATCCCTTCCAACCTAAACCACTCTATCATTCTGTGATTTACTCAGATCACCCTGCCTCCTCCTCACAACTCAGTCTTCTGGGATGGTGTTTAAACCCAGGCATCAGAAATGAGGACATCACTACTTTTGGAAAAAACTACTTATTCGTTAAATCCATTGTTGGGTGACTTCCTTGTACGTCTGATACACTGAATAACTTTTATAAACACTGAGACATCAGCACCAGAATTGTGGCAAGTGCCCGGAAGCTGTATTGGAGCAACTTCTGAGCAACGTGGTGCTCACAGTAACGGATGAGCCATCCCTTCAGTGGCAAAGCAGAAATCACACAATGCATTAGCAACACCACACATCAGAACAGTGGGTTCCCTGGGTTCAGAGGGTTTCTTTTATTTAATATTCTTTCCACACTTGCACAGCCAAAGAGCTTGTTGAAAACTGCTTTAATAAAATTACCATGACACAGACTCAGCCAGTATAATAAATCCCCCAAACCAGAAACTAATAATGGCAACACTGGCAGAATCTGAGCTATTTTGGACAGCAATGTAATCACTCTGTGTAAGTAGCACCCATTTCCTTAGCTGTTTGCCCTCCAGTGCCTTTCTCATTACCCCCAAAAGAGACAAAACCCATGAGAGAAACAATCAACAGCACCAAGCAGAGAACAGGCAGCAGAGGACTCCAGCCACAGATCTGCAAACCATTTCTGAGGATTTATTTTACCCATTGAAAAGCAGACCCAAGCTCAATTTACATGACCAACTCCAAGCTCAGATAAACTAAATATCCAGATGTCAGAGGAAGGAACCATGTTCTTTGAAAACCAGCCCAAACTGGATTTAAAAGACTAACCAGATGTAATTATTGAATTGTAGACATGGATCTAAAGAGCTATGGATAAAGAAAAGAGAGTCGACAATGAGTTGTTCACAAAAATGAAGCTCCATGCACAAAGTCTTATGTCTCCAGTGCTAAATCCTGAAGTTGTGAGACATGTTACACTCACGTGGAAAAGAAAGGGTAATTGTGAACAGCGTTTTGAACATTCACCAAAATCCATACAGATCACAAAATCTAAATGACAAGTCACTGCTTGTAATAGAGACTAAATTTTTAGGACAGATGACAACATCTGTTAGCTGTTAGCTCAGCTTTCAAACCACTTCTCTTTCCCCTAAACCTAGCTCTTCTTCACTACCCCTTGCTTCTAATTTGTGTTTTTTCTGCTTTCTCCAAAACTCAGCCATTACACTGCCAATTGCCCGACAGCTCATTTGCAGATGCTGACACTGATTTCTTTTTTAGCAGCTGCCTCCTAAGCGAGAAAATATTTTCTTTTTCTTGTCCCTCACCTTGTATAAAACAGGAATAGTTTCCCACAGACTGACTAAATAAAACTGCAGACAAGATAAAAAGTACTTAGTCATGCAGCTGTAGAGGGTGAAGAGAATAAAGAAAAGCTTCAGCAATCAGGACAGCAACCAGAACCTTCTCTCCAAGGAAGAACTGTATCACCTGTTCCTAGTCAGGTATCAGACAAAGAGAGCTGGGTTAAAATAGGGCTTAAGTGTTATTAATTACCTTTGCTTTAATTTGTTCTCCCATCTGCTGGTGGCAATTGGCTTTCCCATCACAGAACAAAGTGCACTTGTCCCGGTCCTCAGGACGATGCAGATTGCTTCCCAGCACAGCCCTGCCATGCTCCAAGGCAACATGCTGCCATGCAAATGGCACACACCGATTACCATTTGTAAACACCAGCTACAGGGTTCTGTGTGCTTTGTCTACAGAAAAAATAAACGCTTTTCTTTGGCTCTACTCAGCGTCATTAAGCTGCTTCACCTAACACAAATGCTCTAACAGCTTTTAACACACTCAGAGATACATGGCAGAATGTACCCGGAGACCCGACAATGAGATGTACTTTGGTCCAGGGTTTCTAAGCCTCAGGGTCAGAGGCACCACTGGAGCTACCACTGAACAACTTCAGCTTTCGGTCCCGTGCTGCAGCACTGCCCTCTTTCCTGATCACAGTGTGTCCAGTTGGACACAGCTAAGCAACGCTGAAAGCCACCTCTACCCGCCTGGTTTACTCCTTTGGGATGGACTCTGGTTGTATTTTAAGTCTACCTTACGTACGCAACCCCATAGCATGTTTAGCAGACGGTGATAAAATGCAGCAGTCCCTTCTGTTAGAAATTTCAGCTCAACACCACAAGTTTTATGGAACATCTTCACCTTTGGGTTTAATGAGAAACTGATGCTGTTTTCCAGCTCACATTTTGCTCTCAGACCTACACAGTACAAACAAAAAACCACCATAAATGAACTCCAAGTTAAAACTTCTTTATAAAGTTACCTTTAATCCTAAATAAAGAGGCACATGCCTCCATGGACTTACTGTAAGCTGCTCCTCTAGCAGTGATTAAAACAATTTACAGCAGAAAAAGTAAGCAGCCACATAGATCTTCCAGTGTTACAGCATGGACTGCTCAAAAAGAAAGGAAAAAAGTGTCTGCTGGTCACAGCCGACACTAAAAAGAGCAAAAATTAAGCAGAAAACAAAACAAGAAACAGAAAATAGGAAAATTTCACATGTTCCTCTGAAGTACTGACTAAACGAGACAATTTGCTGGCAAAATAGACAAAATCATTAGCAACACTGCCAGGTAACCAATTATTTTATAAGGATTTACTCTAATGACCTTAACACTGAGCAAATGTGGCTACATAAGTGAATAACTGTGAAATTAAGTTCCTTTGAAGAAAGGCAGATAAGTAAAACTATTGTTTTCTAAAATTAGTTTCCCTACTGGAAAATGAATTAATTCTGACACAAGTGTATCGAAGCATCAAAGCACTGCAGTTATTTATATGGCCGTGATGTTATTCACCAGGGAAAGCATTTAAGGCATTAGCTGTTACCACCAAACTCATCAAAGAGGGTCCTTGTGCACTGTCAGCGTGACTTTATCGTACATGTGTGCTTCAAATAGGTGAAGGGTCTTGAACTCTCCACAAGGTAACTGTACCTTGAGATGCTCAATATTGTTTGTATTTATATTAAAAAAATAGGTTTAAACAATTAAAAGCTTTAGATCAATCAGCATTTCTATCTTCAATACACTAACAGTTTTTGCTTTAAAAGACATTAAGGTAATTACGCAGCAGTTTATTCTGTTTCCCTGTTTTGGAGTCAGTTGGCGTTCAGTTTGGGGCACCTCAATAGAGGAAAGACACTGAGGTGCAGGAGTGGGTCCAAAGAAGGGCAACAAGGTTGGTGAAGGGTCTAGCAATAAAACCTTGTAAGGAGAAGGTGAGGGAGCTGCAGCTTGTTGTGCTGCAGGAGGCTGAGAGAGTCCTTATTGCTGTCTACAACACCTAAAGAAGGTTGGAGAGAGGTGGGGGTTGGTCTCCTCTCACCACAAGTTAACTGACAGCACAAGAGGAAATGGCCTCAAGTTGTACCAGGGGAAGTCTAGGTTGGATGACTTCTCCACAGAAAGGGTCATCAGACCTTGGAACAGGATGCCTAGGGAGAGGGTTGAATCATGTTTAAAAGTTGTGGAGATCTGGAGTTAATGAGGGATGCAGTTAACAGAGGCCTTGGACAGGTGGATTAAGTGTTGGACTCAATGACCTTTCAGGTCTTTTCCAACTTAAGTAATTCCATGATTCTTACTTAAATGTCCTTTCAGATGTGTACATGTGGTCATGGAAAGAGCCACTAAGGCCACTGTGGCTTTCATGGTTTTCAAGGAATTTTCTACAAGACTCACTTAAAATTTGCTTTAATCAGCAGCAGCAGCAGCTTTAACATCTGCACCACAGCAATCCTTAATCAGAAAATGCAACACTTAATTCTGTCAGCATTCAGAATTCTCTCTCCTAAAAAGCTCTTAGTGTTTAGGTATCCCAGTACCATAATTTAGTGTTCAACTGGCTGTAATTAATCAAGTTGTGATGTAATAAAAACACGGGTGTTTCTGTTGAGAATGTTCAAACACTAAGTGTCTGCTTAGCCGAGGAATCAAATTCTGCCTGGAAGTGTTTACAGACCCCACTTCACTTACTGACATTTTGAAATGCCACAGCCCATACATTCACACTACTGCACGCAGGGAGTGCTCTTGCATGCAGTGCAGTACCTGTTGTAACGATGGCCACCACACAGAACTGTGCTTTCTCACTTAGAAAACAGATTTGTGAAGATTCCAGATGGTTAAAAGGTGTTAAAAGACAAGTTTGTTGGTAAAAATACCCCTCAACATGAGGTCAGTTTACCATCCTTACTTGCATGGATTCACTACGTTCTTTCCTAACCCGAGCCAGTGGCTGCACTCCAGGTTAGCCACCAAGCACACATCTGCCACATTACACGATCCATATTCACAACTTGGTCTTAACATTTCTTCCATGTTATCTATCTTTAAGCTCCCCACTAAAATGGCTGAGCATCAACTACAAACAGAGATCCTGCCGAACAATACAGAACCTCCAAAATGCTGAATCAGCTTCTGAAAGCACTTGGCTGTCTCCTCAGAGCCCAGCACCACTGAGATTTTAATTTAGGGACCATAGCACACTGTGGAAAATTAGTTACAAACAGCAGTGACTCTAACCACCTAAAATTCATTTCCTAACCAACCAAGGCCAGCTCTCTGCCAAATCTTTTTGCCAGCATGACACTGGTAACGTTTTCTTTCTTTCACTTGATTAATTCTGCCAATGCAGTAGCAGCCATGAAGTATTTCCATCCGCAGCACTGTGGCCAGCATGGCACTAGTGCTTCCCCTCTGAAGCAAAAGCAGCTCGCACCAGCAAAAGGCAGAGTTTGGTTAATGAAGTTACCACTGTATCCAGTGACTCTGTGTGCAGAGTCAAGTTAGTCAGAACTGAAAAACTCTCTTTCCCTTCACCACCACAGCTCTACAGGACAGAAGTTCCATAGACAAGAATTTACTTTTGGTCTCTAAACCATTTAATCCTTCTTTTTGTTACTGGCAGTTTATTTCTGCCAGCAAAGCTGCGAGACCTTGGTCAGTGCATTTAGTTTTTATAATTACCTTAGGTATGGCAGGGCAAGAGACTGAGGGAGGATTTGAAGCCCCCACCCAGGCAATGTTTACATGGTTTATGTGTTCTGACATGTGACTGAATAGCAATTCCCAAGGTATCATTTCTGTCTCTTGGTCAAACTACTGGTACAGTCAGTGATCAGCAGCACAGCCACCTTGCAAGGTAGTGGTGAATGGTTCTTAGAGCAGGACAGACCTTCAAAGAGAGTAATCAGGCACAGCTCAAAGTCTTTCTTCAGTGTCTGCCGCCCTGACGTCTCACTTTCCTACCCCAGCTCTGACTCGACTATTACAGGGACTTTAGAGTAAGAAGATTAATAAAGCCCTTGAAGGAGTAAGCAGAAAATAGTACCAAAAAAAGCATCTGCATTAGATACACAATATAAATCTTTCTCCATGACCGCAACTCACTAGTCCAGCTGCTGCAGTTATACCAAACACATTCAATGAATGTGGTAAACGCTACTGCAAAGGTAACCATGCAGAACCACAGAATCATCAAGGTTGGAAAAGACCTTCAAGATCGGAAAAGACCTTCAAGATCATCAGGTCCAACCATTCACCCTACAACCCCCAATCATGTCCTAAAACACCATGTCTACCTGTTTTTTGAAGCCCTCCAGGAACTGTGCTTCCAGCCACTCCATGGGCAGCCTGGTCAAAGGCCTCCCCACTCTTTCAGCAGAGAAATTTTTCCTAAGAGCCAAGCTGAACCTCTCTTGACACGACCCTGTTTCCTCTTGTCCTGTTGCTACTCACTAGGCACAAGAGGCCAACAGCTGCCTCACCACAACCTCCCTGAATTCAGGTAGCTGTAGACAGAAATGAGGTCTCCCTGCAGGCTCCTCCAGGCTGAACAGCCCCAGCCATCCTCAGTTTTGCTGCTGCCCTCACCATGCAGTCTTAGAGAGGAGTGGAAACTCAAGCTGTCCAGCTGGAAGAGAAGGAAACTGAGGGGAGACCCCATTGCTGGCCATCAGGGATAATTTTCTGCTGGATGTATGAGCATATGCAGCACCATCCTCTTCCTAAAGGAGGGGAGGTCTGATGTAAGGTGACCCTACATCTAGAAGGAGAAAAGAAAAAAAGATTATTAAATTTCTGGCCATCAGCCCAGTCAGTGTCTACTCCAGGGAAAAAGCATGAAAACGTACAAAAATGGTGCATGTGGTTCACCTGGTCTAAGCAGCAGAAACATCTGCTGAATCCATAAATCACTGGGTTAGTTCTGCCCCAGGAAGCCAGTGTGGTGCACAGCCCCTCTACACACCAGTTCAACTGCACACACCGCAGGGAGCAGGAAAAGTTGTGCTGAATCAATTTCCTATTAGAAACCAGGGCCAAGGGGGAGGTCAGGGAAAAAGTGTGATGTGTTATACTGGGTGCAGGGTCCTTAAGCAAACTACAGTACGGCTTGTATTTGACAGCTTGTTTCTCTGAAAGGGATGAGCAGTAAGGAGGGCAGTTTGCAGACATGGTTCAACTGGACCTTTCAAGTGGTTTGTCCATTCTGAGTCTGGTTTAACCAAACTCACTGATGCAATACTAATAATTTCTCTAACATTTCCATAGGCCAGTCTGTGTGGAGAATAAAATCCAACCAAAATCAACCAAACTAAAAAGGATCTCAGATCACTGACTTCTTACTCTGAACTGGTGTCATGATTGCTGGTGCTGGTCTTCACTGTTCCTAGGTGGCCTCTCAACTGGCAGCAGGAAAGTGTGACTCTGACCTTAGCTTTAGCTGCCAGCCAGAACCATGTTCATAACGGGCTGGACTCACTCTCACCAGGACTTAGCTCTGGAAGTCAACACATTTTGGGCTAGCTTCCCCAGGGAAGTGGGACAAGACTGAGCCAACAGACAACGTGCTGTCCTGGTTTGCTTCTTTTGATTCTATGTTAATTAGAGAAGTAACCACCTTTAATTCATACCTCACCTATGAACGATGTTTAAATAGACTGGTTCATTTGGAGGAGACATTTACAGACAGATTGTAGTAAATAAAGATTATATACTCATCAGCCAAATTGCTACAACCAAAGGTAGCTCAAATTTCAATTGATCTTTTGAAAGCTGAGGCAGACAGAGCCATAGACCAAATGCTCTACAGCTAATAACTTTTCACCTACTCATTCTGGGTGAAAACCACATGGTGTCATTATGTAAACAAGCACTGGAATATTTTCAAGGTTCTGTCCTTCACAGCAGGGAATGGACAAAGAGTAACATGGAAACACACACATGGCAAAGCAGATTCTGATTGTGCACTAGCCACAAAACAGCCAGTATGTGAGGCTTGCCAGTACTAATTACTGGTCAGTTTAGAAACCCCAGGTATGGGGAGAGTCATTCCAGTCAAATGCTTGTGAACACCATATACTTGCTCACTTCTTATCATACCACTTATTTTTCAGGCTACAAATCCTTCTGCTCCTGGAGCACATAGGAAAAATCAGATAATTTGTCTCTCAATGCTGTAACTTTTTGTTTAAAGGCAGTCTAGAACTGCTGAAGTTGTTCAGAAACATCTGCTGGTTTATAAAAAGTGTTTCTAAATACAGTTCTACTTGCAAATCAAGAAGGGTTTCAACTATTTCTAGAGTATGACTTCAAGTGGTCAGTCACCTTCCAGTTCAATCCAGGTAAACACAATCTACTGAGAATTAGGCAGGATTTTGTCTTACAAACATGTAAATCTGCATATGGAGGCTTTTCTTTGCAAATATTTGATGTCTGCCAGCTAAACCCACCACCAGCATCATTCGTTTCATTAC
Source organism: Upupa epops (assembly GCA_013397515.1). Taxonomy (NCBI): domain Eukaryota; kingdom Metazoa; phylum Chordata; class Aves; order Bucerotiformes; family Upupidae; genus Upupa; species Upupa epops. The sequence continues at coordinate 119,903 of VZRI01007420.1, forward strand.
TGAATTTGCTGCAGAACAAACCCTGTGTTTTCACAAATAAACCCGTTTTTACAACAAAACCCTGTGATCACGAATCATAGAATCAGCCAGACCCTTGAGTTCACCAAAAGAAGAGACAGAAATTGGGGGTTTTCATGGCTCTTGGACACACTGAACTCACCAGACACAGCAGACATTTTTGTGGCATGCTGACAACTACTTTTGAACAAACGCTGTCAAAATTCAGGCAGCACCTAAGGGCAGCTCAGTATCTTCACCTTCCCACTGTGAAACAGATATCTTGATCTCCTTCAGAAACAGAAGTGACAGTTTTGAAGTGGCAAATAATGACGTTTCACTCTGTTCAGCGGAACTACAACAGTTTGGTGACTTTTTTCCTTATAACAACTTAATAGAGGCAAATAGATCCAGAAAGTATAAGTCAACTGATAGTAGTAAAATACTGAATTTTAAAGACAAATACCAGCAGTTTTCATCCTTGAAACTCCTGACGTTTACCAGACTGGCCACTGGCACTATGGCCAAGCACACTCTTAACCTGATGACTCATTTGACTGGATCCATTTCATCCTGCTGCACAATTACAACGGAGCATGTGTCTTGCATCAGTACAATAAACATGTATCACTAAGCAAAGCAGCAAAAGGTATTGATGTTGATATCGCTGGAGGGTTTTTTAGGGCACAAATGTAATCAGCTACTTCTAAAACTGTGATCAAGGTCTCCTCACCTCCTATTTTTCAGCCTCAATAGTCAAGAGATGAGCAAGAATTACACAGTACAAAGCAGCAAGGAGCAGCAGAGTATTACCTTGTGGAAAAAAATGGTTGCACAAAGGAACATTAAAAAATGGAAGTAATCTGAGGCAGGTAATAAAGAAGGAACTAATATACCATACCCTGAACACATTTTCTGCCCCAATACGCAACTCAACATAGTTATTGCTGCCTTACTGTTGGCATGTTCAGATGAAGTCACTAAAACTCACCTGCTCCACAAGAAATAAACTATCAAATATAGGGATTATAAAATGCTAATATTTAGCTATCTTTATTTTTACGCACTGATTCCCAATACACACCTGCTTGTTCTGCTAAGGCATTATTGTCAATCTGATTTATAACAATCTCCAGTTTGTCTTATTTTAAAACAAATAAATTCTTTTTGCAGTGCTGGGCCATGGGTGGCTCAAAATCATGGTGTTTTCTATTCCCTAATTTCTGCTGAATGAACTTAGCTGAATGAACTGCGTGAACTCAGTGTGAACTTGTGCAGCAGTTTTCCCAGAGTCAGCACACTGAATTACCTCTCTCTTTCAGACCACTGAAAGGAACCAGGATCACCAGCAGCCACAGCAACGCCTAGAATGAGAGGCTCAGTCCTTCTTTAAGGTATTTATCAGAATGCATGCACAAAGCAAGGGAAATGAGCAGAAAAACCCTCTTCCCCTTCTGCTGCAAAAGCCTCCCAGTCTGCTGAGCTCTGGTAACTGACCATCCACACTCAGATCCCATTCCCATTTAGCTCTGACACAAAGAAAGGCATGAAACTCGTTCAAGTTTACATTCTGTACATTGTTTTAGGTACATACAAATGATTGTAGCATTCACAGGTGGGAAACTTAACTGTGTTTTACAACTGTGTGCCAAAACCTTTTTGAACATGATACAGGCTCATTCAGGGGTTTGCATTACAGAAGTTCCAGGTTCGTTTTCACAAGTCACTTCGGTCCTTTAACCCCTAGTAACCCTGATTTTCTAGAGGCTTTTAAAGGTGTTTTTGGAAGAGCTTCAGATTAACCACAGATAATCACTGCTGCAGTTACTCTCTCTTTGCTTTTCCTCCTTGCTCAAAGGAGCATCCTGAGCAAGGACTTGTCTCATTGATTCCCACATGAGACCTTAGCCTCAGTCCAGTATGAGATGGATACTACAGGATTTGAATTTTGAACTATGTTCAAGCTGGCTGCACCACCATTGCCTTTGGAATAGTTAAATAAATGCATTCTCAGGACATTTCTGCGTCAGCATTCTTTGTTGCCTATCTTAGTTATCTGAAAGGAAAAAAAATCATGTCCCTAATCAACCACACAAGATACAGGATGGTGTTTCCTCACCTGAAGTGACACAATATTCTATTCTAACACACACTGAACTGAATTTCAAACTAGTAGGGATAAGATGTATTTTTTATAGATCAAACTCTTCTCTGAAACCAAATTGGGTTTGTGCAGCAGTAAGAGGAGGCCAGGAAGGCTGCACAGAGCAGGTGCGGGCATATCCCTCTGTCCCACTCCATTAACAAGAGCAAGATCTTGTCAGAGACAATCTGTAATCAGGCTGACAAGCTGAAAAAAGTCAGGTAAGACTACTGGATCTACTCAACAGCCAACCAAGGCAGCAGTTGTACATTTTCCACAAAAGAAAGGACAATTGTTTCTTCTTAAAATATGATGATTTATCTTTAGTATGATTTTAACAAGTGGTAAGAAGTGAAACAGAGTTAAACCTGGAGTGGGATGCTGAGTATTTTCAGAGTATTTGAAGTAGCAACTGTTTCTCATGATGCAAATGACTATAAAGGAAATGAAAGGGTAATAACACACTTCTCCAACTCTCAGCCTAGGCCACCAGCAGAGACCTCCCAGGATGCTGGCAGGACACCCTCATCTTTATGAAATAACCTTTTCAGCCCAAACCATACAGGTCTGCTATCGTAATGTATTATGCCATCTGATTATGGCAAATAATTGCATTCCAATGTTAATCAGCAAACATCAAGCTGCAAAGCCTGCAACAAAATGTTTTATTCCTCTCCACACATCCTATCTGTAGGAGAACTATGAATATTTCATGATGTGCAGTTTTCAGAAGCAAGTGGTTTACTTTCATTAACTTTTATCCTACATTCTTTTAAATCTGAACACTCAGATAATTCTGGAGTAAATAAATGCATGTTAATCATCTAAATGCACTGGGAGGCAACTTGCTTGAAGCCAAACACTATCACATATTTTGATCTGTAAACACTGGCTTGTAATTCTTACACTTAACAGACAAGATTCCAGTAGCTTTGTTCACACAGACTAATATCTTGGTGCACAAATGGTTTATTCTCTGTGATTTCATATCAAGAAAACTCTCCAAAATATCCACTTGCAAAATAAGAGGAAGGACAAAACAGAACGATGGTGACTCTGCAATGATGGAGCTGAGTTTCTTCTGCAGGTATCACCTCAGCTTTCAATGGGACAAATAACCAGATAAAGTATCAAACCAGTTTCAGCTGTCCAGGTGACGTACGAGGAAGAAAGAAGAAACAGGGAATTACCCAGAAGAGTCAATAACTTGTTATAAGGCTCCACAGGCAGAAGTAAGCATCATTCACTTGTTATTTAATTAATGAAGCATTTTGGGTAAACCTGATTTGCACTGGATTTGCTAATGCAGGAACCTCTACACAGCAATGTTCCTCCTGGTCTCCCTTGAGTGTATTCTGGAAGTGCTGATCAAGCCCCGAGAGCCCTCACAAAGCCAGACCCATCATAGCTGACATGGAAGATAAGCTGACATCTACCTGGTAATCACATAGTAACTTCTACCATGTTTGCAGCTCAGGGTTGACAGAGAAATGCTAGTGAAGCAGTCGTGGTGGCTAGCAAATAGAAAGATCTCACATTAATGACATCTGAGTTCTGCTTTTTAATCAGCAGAGAGTTTGCTTTGTACAAGCAATTTATATAGAATTTTGGGTAATATTTGTTTTAGTCAGCATTTAAGAAACCTCTCTGGAATTACTCATCTTTTCTCAGCCTTCACTGTTCCAGGAGAAGCAATTACGTGCGAAGAAACACGCTGTGGTGAATTTCCTTCTCAAGTGCACGGTCTACTTCTCAGAAAGCACTCAGAAGACAAGACAGCCCAGCCCTGCTTGCTCACACTCAGGTTAATTGGGCTTTCAGAACTCATACTATTTGCTGAAATAAAACACAGCTAATAAGTAAAATAAATAACAGTGCCCCACTAGCCATTTCAGTCATTCGTCTCAAAAGCACAAAGACTAAAAGTCTAGTTTAAGGGCAGAAGGGAAGCATCCAGGACATATTTGTCCATAACTGATAACTTCCACTCTTTCTTTGTTTAACAGATGTTTAAAACACTATTTGCAGACTATAAAGCTGGTTATTCACTAGTACTTTGTGACCAGAGTGTTTCTCTGCAGACTTTTATAGACAATAAAAGATTCTTACCAAGAACTTTGGGGTTTAAGAGGTATTTGGCAGAGCATGCAAAAAAAACCCTCACCAAACAAAAGACAGTCAAGCAGTACTACAAGGCTAGTGGAACACAGCAGAACAGGCGTCTAGAACAGCATAGACACCTGCTGTCATCCTCATTTTTTGCTAGAGATCAAGGCAACAGCTACACCAAAGCACACAAGAAACATCAGTTTTCCTTGACACTTAATACCACTGATGCAATTTTGTCTTACAGCTGCTTAACATGTGGCCCATGAACAGAATTGGAGATGAAGGTGTTCAGAAGTTTCTAAAAGCTGTAGCAGCAGTTTGAACAGGGTCAGCCTTTTTGCCATGTCAGAATCCCTTACAACAGCTTTAACTAAGCAAAACCACTTGGTCAAATCTCAGCTCACTAAATCCTAACATGGAAGTGCTCCTTTAGAATTGCAGCAGCCTGCACTCTTCCAGTTAGCACAAACCAAAGGGGCACTGCTTTAATTTAGACCAATTAAGAAGAAATTTAAAGCAATTCAGTCAAACCATCTAAAATCCCCAGATGGACACATGCACCCTCCCACCAGCAAGCTCTGAGTTCTTTCTCTTTCCTACTGCAGCACATGCACACAAAGTTTGTCTGCAGAAATCAACAAGTCCCACCATTCTAAACTCAGGGATTGTGTAGCTGTAACGATGAGGAAGTCCCAAACACAAAGAGATGTAGACTGGCATTTTAAAACTGGGTAACTCACAAATGTTCAGAGTTAAAATCAAATGCTTTGTTCCAACAGAAAGCTGAAAAGCTTTGCTTTAAACTGATTTAATGTAGAAGTTTATTTTATTAGCAGTTGGTAAACTTGCATAATAAACCAAGTCTACCGAACACTAAAGCCAACAGCACAAGCACTTGAACCCCCCGTTGTGCTGTTCAAGAAAGAGCTTTTTATTTTTTGCTGCAGAGCTCCAACCTCATTCTAACAAACATTGGTTTTTTCACTCCTCTTTTCACTAACCTTTTTAAAAGTGTAACAACTGCCCTGTGATTACACAGATCTTACCTTGCACGGTTCTTGACTCATACACAATCAAGGGGCAATTCTATGTAACATCCAAGAAATGCATCTTTTTGGCTGGTCAGGCAAATCAGATAAATTCCTGGTGGGAATTTATCACACAGCTCCACAGTGGGGAGAACTCAGGCTTTTGTTACTTGAATGGATTTGTCTTCCAGCTACCACAGATGCTCTGAAAAATCCAGGATGGGATAAATAATCCAGTGTATTTGATAGCAATATTTTCTAAAAATTGACTTCAACAGAGTTGCTCAAGTCAGATTTTAAAAAAACAGTTCACTCACCAGTTCATAGCCTTCCTTTTGTTTGCCTTTATTTCATGCTAATTCCCTGGTCACTGTCTCTGGATACAAACAAGGTAAACCCTTACATGAAAACCACAAATACTAATCAGAACACTAAATGTCAGGACCTATAAGTGCTTCTATCACACCCATGTGTTAGTGGAGATAATTTTGGTGCTGCTGAACACGTAAACACTTCCAAAAGGAATTTAGACATGAGGCAGCTCGTTGTTGAAAGTTGCCTATTAAAAATCCAGCCTCTGACACAGCTGCATTTTACCGCTGGGTAAGAACGATTGGGCCCTTTCGAGGCGGCCATGGTGCAGCTCTGCCAATTTAGATAGCCACGAGAAAAGTCTGTCCCAAGCTGTCAGTGAGCAATCATTAAAAATGTTGTGGAATCCTTTACAAAATGTTTAATGAATATGCAAATGCCAGCCATGAACATAAAGCCAGCAAATAAAAATATGACTTAAGTAGAGGAGTAAATTGCTTCAAGTAGAGACAGGAGTTAGCCAGCTGTAAATTCACTTTGAAAGGCAGAAGTAGGAGATTAAAGTGTTCTGTTCACTACCTCATTGTAGGTCATAATGCCCAGGACACCTATCTGCAGGCACTTCTATTCAGAGAATCCTTTAGATTGGAAAAGACCCAAAGGCCATTGAGTCTCCTTTATCTATGGGATGTCACAGTAATGATAAGGCTGGAAAAGACCTTAAAGATCATCCAGTCACAGGCTCTCTGTCCTGGCTGTGTGTGGAGAATGGTTTTGCTTTCTCTGTTTGTCCAAGGAGAAAATCCTGTGGGCTCAGGGATCATCCAGTGATGTGTAGACAGGGAGTGGCGAGGCTAAGGGCTCCACAAGAGACCTTACATCCATGTATCATAGGACAGGCTCAGGCTTGGCCACATTTGCCAGATGTTTCTAAGCAGACTTTGGATGGCCTGCAACCACTTCAAACCTCTAGGATGATAAAAGAACACAAGATGCATACTTTGATTCTCCTGATAGCACATGGACTTCATTCAGCCAGAATTAGCTTGTTTAAATGAGGAAACACTAAAGACAGAGTAAGACTTTGCCTGCATGGAGTAACATAGGCAGAGAGGGCTCATGCTGAGCTGTTTCACCAAGAAACTGGAAACAGATCCTGTCACAGAAAGTGATTACATTATCTCGGTGCTGTTAGGTAACACAATCATAAACGAAGCCAAATCTGAAAATAACGAAGTAATATAGTTCACATAGGGAACAATCAGTTACAAGCTGAACAGGAGCATCAAAACAGCTCAGAAACTAGATTATCTGAATGGAATCAGATATCTTTGCAGTAACCATCATTGGATTAAAATAAAATGGCCTCAATGCTGCAAATCTGGGGTACACGATTGCACTTGTTCATTGCTTTTCCCACAGGGTGGTTCCTGTCTAGATGGACTAAACTGGATATTAATATCAATGGATAGTAATCATGTGACTACGTAACACTTGATAATACTTCACATCAGAAACAACTGAGCCCTCTATTTCAACAGGTAGATTTTCTTCTTTCTCTCCTTTATTGACCTAGCAATCAGCATTTACAAATCAGCTACTGAAATAACCTTGCTCCAAAGAATGGAAATCCTTGGTTTGTATGGGACAGAGGAACAGTATCATTAGGAGAAGAACAGTGTAGCAGAACAGAATAGCTTGCTGACAAACCTGTGGGCCAGGAAGAAGGCAGCTGAGATCTATTTGTATTGTGGAGGAGCTACACCAACATATAATCATAGAATCTTCTGCAGCACAACTGTAGTTCTTGAGAAAGGAAGTGAAGAAAATTAATTTGCTCATATGCATAATTAATAAATTACTCACTGTCTCTATTGAAATCCTCCTGGTAGACTCTTAACAGAATAACTGTAGGAGCTAAGTTCCATTTTCCTCTGCTTAGGAGACCCATTCAGATAAGAAAGATATAACAACTCATGACAGTACTTATTTTCAATAGCTCATGAACGGCTCAAGATTATAGTAAAATTAACTATTTAATTACAGTTAATCATCACACGTTTTAGCCATATAGGTTCAACAGTTTGGACCAGACTAGGTAGCTTTGGGCATCAGAGAGCACCCATGTTCATTACTATTCAGTTACATTCCGTGCTCAAATTAGCTGTATTTTTAGAAATAATTCCAAAGAGAAGATTTCCTCTAAAGCCAAAGCTTGCCTTGTAAACCCTTATAACACAGGCACAACTTAGAAATAGTTCTCAAGAATGCCTCCTTTGAAAACTGACACATTTCAAATGCAATAGAAGAATGTTCAGGACTCTAACACCTTCCACAACTTTTCACTTCGGAAATTTCAGGTTACAGTTTAAATATCTGCATTTGCTTTCCAAGCAAAATTGGTCTCTGGATCATTCCCACACAAAAAAACCCCAAAACAAAAACACAAAAACCAAAACAAACACACACACACAAAAAGACTACAGAAGAATTATTCTAGGCCCCTAAACCTGTAATTTTACCAGCTTCTTGCAAATGCTTGAAAAGTACGAGAGACAGTGAGACAGTTCATGGTGCAGGGACAGACAGGCCAAGTGTACTGCTGAATAATTATACACCTCCCTCTCTTCTCAGACCTGAAAAATTGGTTCCTTTATTTCCCCTCCCCTTGCAAGTCAACAGAAAGAATGGAAAAGCTCAAAATTAATCCTTTCCTACTGTGAAAGCGCTGTTCGGAAGTCCTTAGCATGCTGAGAAGCAGAAAAGCCTAATTTCACAAAGGTCCTTGGAAAAGAAGTTTCCAAATGAGCCCAGAAATTGAGCTGCTGCTCCAACGGTAAATGCAATACTAGATTCCACTTTAGTGTTATGTCACCTTTATTGAGGGCTACAGCCACCACCACTGAGGGCCATATTCACCACCAGTGCTGATGTGGGCTTTTTCTAATCTCATCACATCAGGAAAAGATAATCATAACCCAGCCATAACTTTTCCCCACTCAGTCAGTCACAGCAAAACCTGTCAGTCCATTTCTTCAGTGAAGCCAACAGATATTTTTTCCTATCTTAGATGATCAGAAAGAGGCCAATGATACTAAAAACGCCCTCAACAGCATGGGCCTGAGGAAAGTCTGTTCCCTGTTGCTGACAAACCACACATTACATTTGTCACTTCATTCTCAACTCCCTCTGGTTATGAAGTATTTTTGAGCACTTGATTTGAAAGATGTTAAAGTTACAAGGCCTATGAAGTGATATTAAAATGAATGCTGACTGTTAAGGAGATTCCACTCATTTGATAGCTTGATGGGGTTTATCCTGTTTTGATTTTTGCTTGGTTCTTTTTCCCTTCCACAAGCTGATTTTCTTTTGCAAGTGACCAAGTATGAGAAGATGCTCTGAGTGATGCCAGGCTGCTCTGATAGCTTGCAACACATTAACAGATACTCTAACAAGTCTGTCTTTGGGGTTGGGGCGGGAGGCAATCCAGGCTGAACTGCCCAAACCACCACAAAACAACCAATGCAACTCATGAAATTCCACAATTTCTTCATATTAGATGAAGGTGTCAGTGAGAGCAGGTAGCTCTATTTCCATCCCATTGTGACGATTCTGCAGCCTGCTAAGTACTTGTTCTGGACTAGATCCTTCATGAGGGATTTTGCTATGCATTGCACTGAATACTAAGCAGCACTCCATAAAGGTAATTATTTCTGCTCTTCTGCCAGAAGGTAACTGCAGGTTCTGTAGCTGAGCTTTGCTTTCCCAAGTTGTTAATATGAGTGAAATAAAGATGATTACATAGCCATCTCTCCTTTCATGCTGAAGTCCCCGTTTCATCTCTCTCTTGTTAAATAGAGCCTTTGATTACATAGAATAGTAATTATCAAACGTGTCACAGGCATGCTAAAAATAACTTCCTAGCACACAGAAGATGGGTAGGTAGGTTGGTTTGCCTAATCAAGATCTCACCTGCTTTTGTTCTCAAGTGCAGAGTTGCTTCATCTGAAATACACATTCCCTTCCCATTCGACTGTGGGTTTCACCTGAAAAATTCTGTGAAAGCAGGAAGCTTTGTACATCTGTAATTAACTCTCCTTCACATGCCACTGGTTAGAAAGCATGAGGTAAATCCGACTTGGGCCCAGTGGTATCAGTAGTTTTAGAGTCACAGAAGTTTCACCCCTTGGAGAGCAACAGCTCAGCTCAGCATGTGTACTGCTTCACCCGTCCATAACGATTCCTGCTGATGCTCTGTAAGCAGCCAGGTCAAACACAGAGATCACAGGGCTTGTTCTACTCTTTTCAACTATGAACTCCCACTGCTGACTTCATGGTACCTGCCAGGCACACACCAACCAGGGAAACGGCATGAACCCATCAAATTCCTACATCCACGCCACTGACTGGTGCATTTGCTTCAGGTCCCAATAAACTACATGAGACTATTTGAAGCACCTCCCACAACTCCTGGCAAAAGTAGCCAGGATGCAGGGACAAAAAGTTATGAATTCAGAGACAAGGACAAAACGTGGTTGTAATGGGCTGGAAAATTTGAATCACAAGGACTTTACTTTGTGGTTTTGTTTAAGAAAGAGGTATTTGCTCTGCTGGATTGCCCAGGTAATTGTCCTCATCCCACGTTACACAGTTGTGCAGAAAAAGGAGTTACCAATTACAAACACTGGAATAATTATATTAAAAGAAAGTAAAACTACTAATTCTTGAGTAAGTTCAACAGGTAGAGCAGATATTCTGAATCACTTGGCTTCCAGACATCTGACAAAGAAGAAAACCTCCATCCAAAATACTCAAAACACTTTCAAACTATTGCCTGGCAGGGACCCGGTGACGCTGGACAGTTAACCAGCACATTTTTGAATGCGAACAAACAACATCTACCTTCAGTTGCTGCTGAAATAGTTATTCTTCCTTTAAAACCACATGTAGCAACAGCAGTTGGGAAGCAGATACCATCAAATTCCACTGTAAATGGCAACCGCCACATGTACTGAAAAAACAACATGAACTTTTTCATAATGAAGTCTGTACTAATATCCCCTTCCTCACTTTCACTGATGAAAAAAGAATGTTGGAACAAAATGACTGTGATGGAGGAACACAAGGCAATGGATTGCCACCTTTACTGCCTGAGAGCTGCTGTAAAGACCAAGAGAAGCTGATGAAACAGCCAGAAGAGATGGCACAGAGCATTTGCTTCATTACTGGAGATATAGTACCTGTTTAAGCAAGTAGAATCCATTTAAGTCAGCTCACTGTAAATATCTCAGTGGGTAACTGACAATTCAGAGTAACTCTAAATTTACTCTAATGAGTGCAAGTAAAATAAATTCAAGCTTACGGCTGACTTCAGGCACCTACATTTTAGTAAGTGCATGGCACACAGCCATAACCAGCTATCGCATAGCTTGGCTCCATACGTAGATAACACTTCACTAGGGATGTGGGACATATTCACTGTGTTTGTTCATCAAGCTTTAAGTACCATTTCAGTAAATTGGGCCACACTCCGAGGTGATCATCAAAGCAAGCTCCTAGAGTGAAGTAACGGTGGGTGAACAGCTTTGGAAATTAGAATAATGGGCTGCTTCTGTGTTTTGGACCCTCAGAGCATGGTGCACTGCTTTAGTCCTTGAGCCTCCAGCAAGAGGAAAACCATAAGGATGACACAAAAGCCTGCAGTGTGGGCACACATGACCACTGAAGAGCTTAGTTTTTCAAAATGGGCACTTAAAAGATGCCAATTTAAGAAAATGAATTCTGCAACCTGTTACTGCACAGAGCCCTGGAACGGAACAGAGAGAAACTGAAGCATGGAGGGGGAGTCAGTTCAAGGGGACCTTCAAAAACCTGGAGAGTGAGTGTTTTCAACAACCTGGTGAGCACAGACCACGACAGGAAAATCATAGTAGAGAAACACAGCATCACCTGGTGAAAACCCCCATTTTCTCTGTAAGCATATGCTGGTGGCAGCCCCACAAACAGACCTGCTTCTTTCCAGCCTGTTGCAGGCAGCTGCCCTATTTATTGCTGAAAGGGAAACAGGAGACACAAACACTTCAGTCTGATGTGGCGGCAGTCACCTAAAACAAGGGGAAAAGCAACAGAGCAACAGGGACGTTACCTAAGAACATTGTTTGCTGTGTTTGCTGTGTTTCTCGACTGGCGCCTGACACCACGAGTTGTCAGACGGCAAAGCAGAATTCCAGAAAATGAAAAGCAGGAATTGTGAGTGACAAAGCATCTCCCTCAGATATCTGCAGCAGTGCCCAGATTTCATTTCCTAATTTATTCCATCACTGACACTGGAACTTTCAAAGGAGCAAGTTCTTCTCTTGTTGTACACCGAAAGTTATTCTTCCCTTAGGATTCTGGCGTGTAATAGGGATAAGGATATAAAGATGTCTTTGAGTTGAAAAATATTACATGTTACACCATTTTAAACTTCCCCTTATATCCTAAAAAAAGGAGTAATATTAGTCATCATTAATATTTCAACTATTAAAACCACATTGTGTGTACAAAACAAATTCACTACCCTTTGATAACTTTAAGAAAGCATTTAGGGAAGAAGTGGGAAGGCAGTTTGGGAAATGGAAGAGCTGAGCTCCTTAGGAGACAAGGTTTCTGCTTATTCCTTCAGTAACCAACTAAATGAGACCTCAGTCACTGCCCCTGCACAACTTTGGCTGCCCCTGCAGAAAGACAGAAAGGTATTTGTTCCCATCTTCCTACGCATTATCTGAGGTGCCTCTTTCACCTGAGAAACCTGAATGTTTACTTTTTCACCATTATCACTATAGAAAAGAAAGTACTGGAGAGAGCCCCGTGAAGGGCTGTGAAGATGATGAGGGGACTGGAACACCAAACTGACAAAGAAAGGCTGAGACCTGAGTCTGTTTAGCCTGGAGAAGACTGAGAGGGGATCAATCAGTGCTTATCGATGTCTTATGGGTGGGTGTCAGGAGAAGGGAAACAGACTGCAGTGGTGCCCAGCAATAGGACAAAGAGCATTGGGCACAAACACAGGAAGCTCCACCTGAACATCAACAAAAACTGGTTCACTCTGGGTGTGGTAAAGCACTGCCCCAGCTGCCCTGAGACAATCTCCAAAGGTCCCTTCTAACCCCCACCAGTCTGGGATTCTGTAAACCAGGCTTGAAAAACCACAGGTACTTTTCTGAAAGAATCATAAAATCATCAGGGATCAGAAG
>VZRI01007420.1:133413-159403 GCA_013397515.1 Upupa epops
CTTGTTAACCCCCATGAGTTTGGCTTGTGCCCACCTCTCCAGCCTGCCCAGGTCCCTCTGGATGGCATCCCTACCCTCCACCGTGTCTGCTGCACCACACAGCTTGGTGTCGTCCACAAACTTGCTGAGGGTGCACTCAGTGCCTCTGTCCATGTCACCGACAAAGGTGTTGAACAAGATTGGTCCCAGGACTGATCCCTGAGGGACTCTGCTTGTCACTGGCCTCCACTTGGACATGGACCCATTGACAGCCACCTTTGGGTGCGGGCATCAAGCCAGTTCTTAACCCATCTAGTGGTTCACCCATCAAACCCACGTGCCACCAACTGGGAGACCAGAATGTGGTGCGGGGCACTGTCAAAGGCTTTGCTCAGGTCCAGGTAAATGTCATCAGTCACTCGCCCCTCATCCATTAATGTTGTGACCCATTCACAGAAGGCCTCCAGGTTTGTCAGGCAGGATTTGCTCTTGGTGAAGCCATGCTGATTGTACCAAATCACCCCTTTACCATTCTCCTGTCTCAGCAGTGCCTGCAAGAGGATCTGCTCCGTGATCTTACTGGGCACAGAGGTGAGACTGACTGGCCTGTAGTTCCCTGGGTCCTCCTTCCTACCCTTGTTGAAAATAGGAGTCATGTTTCCCCTTTTCCAGTCAGTGGGGACTGTACCAGCATTGCTGTGGTACAGTTTCATGTTCCTAATAGCCAGCCTGATTCTGGAGTATTCCTTAAATGAATAAAAATCTGCAAAGAGAGGTGTTTGGACTCCTCTCTAGTGACAGCACAGCTGCTGGATTTCTGACAGTGAGACAGATTATTTCCGAGGGAACGTTAGCTCACCCGCTCATGTTGGAGAGGAGGTGCAAAGCGCTAAATTTCCAGTGCAAGGCTGATTCGTGACTCAGCCATTCACAGGCATCAGGTTTCTTCTTTTCTACTTGAAACCACAGGCAAAACTGCTGCTTTCAGAGCAGCACAACTATTTTCTTTCCATGACTTTGCAAAAACTTTCTCATTTTCAACCACGGGAACTGAAGCAAAGCACTTGGACCTGTCAGTTTGCAGTAGATTTTTGCATAACAAGTGCTTCCTGCATCATTTCAGCTGTTACTCAGGATGGATCCGTTATTAAGCCCGACAGACGTTTAGGGATATTTCCCCATGTCTGATGCAATGAAGATGGGAGGAGACAAAAAAAAAGCAGCTCTTTGATAATCTGGAGACTCTGCTTTATCAAGTGCTCCAATTGCTTCCTATTAAAGCAAATAAACTGCAAACTTGAAAACAGCATTTCTTCTGGTGAAAGACACTTGCTGTGACTGTACCTCCTTCCATATGCACTTGATTCCAGTAATGTCCAACTCCATGGGGTAAGTAGTGGTGCAGTAGTAAGTCTCATGGCTCTAAGTGACACACAGAGACCTCTGAACATCCCCCATCTCCAAGTCAGCGGTGTGGGTGTGCTCTGTGAGCAGCAGAGCCAACACAGTTTTCTTTCATCTCCCACAGCTGGTTGAGAGCATCACCTGAATCTTCAGCTGCAATCTCATCCTGGTGGCTTCTCTGATGCCCAGTAACGTACATCTCAGATCTTGCCCTGAGTGGAGATTGGTTGCCCAAATACCATCTATTTTAAAGAAGTTTGTTTGACCATAGCTTTTCCTGTTGCCTCAGACAAATTTGACCAAAATTAGCCATCAGAGTTTCACCCTGATGATTGGAGAGGGTTCCTCCCAGTAGATTGGTGGAGGTAATTTGAAAATGTCCGTCCTGGGTCTCTCAAGGATAATGGGAACTCATTACTCTTTCTTTGTCTCAGAAGCCAGGATAAACTCAGCAGAAAGCAGGACAATTCCTCCAGCATAACAGACGAGAATATCCAATCAGCACTTGATTTGCTTTCAGCCAGACACTGCCAGCTTGACTGCGTCCAGTCAGTGCCACAACAACATGAGCACCCAATGTCCTGACGTTAGTCAGTGGCTCAGTACAGTGAAGGTCCAGATATCAGTAATTAACATGAAAAGTAGTAACTCACTCTTTTCCTCCTATCTGTCAGATTAAATAAAAAGTAGACCTTCCCTGTGGACGGTGCATTCAGTTCACACCCCACAAAGTATTGTGGTATCACTCCTACCTTGCCAGCTGGGCCTAGCTTCAGTTCTTCAATATGCACTGTTATGCTTTAACTCAACATTAAGTCGTTAACCAGGGGAGACCAGAAACCCCCTCCCAGTCTGCAGAGTCTTGCTTTATAGGAAATAAAGCAAGATCTTAATCCTCACAGACATTTCTGCTTTAAATTCCTAATCCATACTCAAAATGAACACTAGCCCCTGGATAAAGCCATGTCACCAGCACTGAAAGAAAACAAGGACAGGGCCCCTGCTGACTCCAGCTGCTAATCTCCGAACCTAATAGAATTGAGCAAAAGTAGCAGGAGTTTCCATTCCTTTTCTGAAAATAACTTTCAGTAAACCCTTGCTGGAAATAGAAACTTGCAGCCACCCCATTTCAAAGTTCATCTGTGCTGACACCACCCCTCATCCTGGTTACCAAGCCCACCTTACACTGGGCTAAGTGTTCCTTCCTTTTTAAAAGCCAAGCTCTAACCCAAACTCTATTCCTGGTTGACCGATATCTGCATTGAAGCTATGACACACAAGGCAGCACCTTAACAGCCTGGCTTATTCTACACCAGAGGAATGCAAAAGATTCAGCTTCTTCAGGATAGGAGCATTTATCCTGCTTTTCCCTAACCCTTGCAGTAGACTTAATTGGCCAGAGAGAAAAATACAACCCCAAAATTCTATGTAGACCTGGCACCATCCCCTCAATTTAGGGAAGAGCATAATCTGGTAAAAGTTAAGGTATTTAAGAGGAAAATACTCAGCCCTGACCAAGCTTCAGACCTAAATTTCTGACAAAACTCTAGACTTGAATTGTCATGACTCCATCCATCTTCATAGCACAGACCTCTGATCTAGTCTGAATCCTATGTCATGAATCTCTGTATAAAGCCAGCTTACACCAAAGATATGTTGTCCCAAACACATTAAAAGTCTTTGACACAGAAAACACAGACAGGCTGCAGATTTTCTAGTTGCTTTCTGAAAGCCCATTCTGAGCCCCAGCTTTAAATCTAAGCAAAAGACATTATCCAGGATACATTTTCACAGAGGAATGCACACAGAAATGAAACGCACTGACATCTTCCCTGCAAAAATGTTCTCTGCGTGATGCACCAGCATTCCAAAGATAAAATTCCCATTCAGTTCAGGAGGAGTTTTCAGTCTGTACAAACCTATTTTTCTTGGCTAAGACAATGCAAATGAAATGCAAAAGAGGAAGATAGCCCCAGTTAATTCAATACAAGAGCTGAAAAATGCTGCCAAACTTCGCAATCACTGAAAAGCCAGGGAATGAAAAAAACATATTTTATGCTAATGAGACGAACATGCCCTCGGTTTTAGTTTTCTTTCCTCACTGTCCACTGCAGTGTTGTCAAACAAAAGTGTTCTAAAGTAGCACCATCTGTGTTAGCAGCAGGGCAAAATCCATTTACACAGCCTCTTAACGGGCCCATTCAGCTCTTGACCTTGACACTTGAGTCTGTGCCACCATCCTAAACTTGGCTCCCCTCAGTTTTGGATTATGTTTCAGTTAAATAAAACCTTCAGCATGTTATCTTGCCATTTCAAGTGATTGTGCTTTGGTACATCAAGATACGTCAGGTTTTCTGTAAAAATCTCAGCTTGGCACAAATCGGCACCTCCCAGGAAGCCAGCCTGCTGGCAGGAGAGACTAGAGCATAAATTGTCCCCACAGCTCTTTTCAAGGAGTGCTGCTTCCTTGTAGGTCTTCCCCTAAAAGAACCAAGCTGGACCACACACCTTCACAAGGCCCAGCACCTATACAACCATTTGAAGGGCTAGGATGAAATAACTGCTGCCTGCACTAACTCCCATTAAAAGCCACTTGGGGGCTACAGAGAATGGAGAGTCCAGGACATTGTGTCTCCTCCTAGCATCCACCTGACCACATGCATCAAGGGAGAACTGAAAACTAGGTTCAGCTCTTCTCCATGTCAGCACCTGCAGGACAGCAGATTGACTGACCTGGAGGAGGGGTGCGGGGTGTGTCCCAGCAGAGGATCTTCACACTTGGCAAACCAGAAGCTAAGGTAATGAAACAGATCATTTGAATGTATTGCTGTGGGCAATTTCATGAACTAATAAGAAAATGCCCTCCCCAAACATGGGCTGTTACACTTATCCGTTATGAAGACCGTTAATATCCTGCCCTGACTTTGGTTCTCTGATCTTCGTGGTTAAGACCATAATCAGTACTTGGCTGGGTTTTACAATCAAACTAACAGCTTACAAAATACAATTCTCGTAGTCATCTCTGCAGCGATTTCTGCACTTCCTTTCAAAGCTTGTGTTTTCTGCATTTTCAGATTGGCTTCTTCCATACAGATGGCATCTGCAAACAAAGACTAGCTAGTAATAAGTTCCACGAGCCAGCAAATAAATGAAAGAATTGAATTCACAGAGTAGCTCAATATTTCCACACACTTCCTCAGTTCCCAAATGGGAGGAAACAAAAGATTTCCAAGTGCCACAAGTGTCTGAGCCTCACCTGGATGGTCCCTTCATGCTGGACCTGCCCAGACACACATTCGCCGCCTTTAATTAGCATGTGTGGAAAGGATCTAGGGATAGCACTGGTCTTCCAGCTGGGAGGCAGGTGACCATACAGTATACAGTTATGTAGTAAAATGAACATAAGATGACGTTCATCATACAGATTTAGATGCTTCTGTCAGTCAGCTCAGAACAAGAGTGTGTTCACAGCTGCTTCTGATGTTTATGATGAAGCAAGTACTACTCAAACAGTTTCTGGCCCAGATGATGGGTTCTAGCACAAAGTCAGCATCACCAAGCCATATGGTGGTACAACTCACATAAGATTGTTAGGCAACAGCCTGTTCAGGGAAACAGATGCTACCAGCTGGAGCAGTGATAAGAAAACAATGCCAGGCCCTGTGTAGGTCACCAGAAGGGAGGGACACGGGCACATTTCTGCATCTTCATTTTGGCTTCTTGACTGTCCTGACTCTTATTTGTTCTTGGAATAAGTCAAGTAGCTGAACTGCAGCAGAACCTTGTGACAGCTCTGACTTGAGAATGATTTTACTGCAGCTCCTCTAAAAATTATTTTTAGAGGTACTTAAGCCTTCCAAGGAGTGGAGGCACTTACTGCCTGGTGCACAGACTGTGTCATACCCACTGCACAGGGACCTTTGATTCATTCACCAGCTCGTTACATCCTAAACTGACCACTGCAACAGAAAGGTTGTCATGGCAATGCAGAGGCAGATGATGGCAGCTAAACTCTGACACATGACCTGAAATGACCCAAAGGAAATTTCTTCTTTTCTGCATTGGTGTCCTCTCTTCTCAGGCTTCATTAAGACCTCACATAGAACCTCAGAATTCCAGGAACCCAAGTGGAAGCAAGTCAACACATAGATGCTGATTAGTCTCTACTGACCAACCATGCCTCCAGGACCATGATTAAAGATGGCTACTACTGCACATAAAGTTCAGCAGCCTCTGAAAGCAGCTAGTCATCTTTACCACTTTGGTTTTTTTCTATTAAAAACACTGTGTAGTTCCAGCTGAGGGGCCACATCAGGATGTTGGCTATGGAATCTTGAGAACCAAGATCCCAAATCTGCACCATGCTGTCAGAAGGCTTTTATAATGATTTAGGATTGTACTCAACATGGGCTCCTCTCCTGAGTGATCCGATTGCTTTTGTAATTTCCCTAAAGAGCAGGAATTCAGCAGGCTTGGGGGAAAAGCCATTTGAATCACTATCATGACACCGTATTTTTGAGGCCTGAGTAAGGTACAAAGAGCAGTGGTGTGCAGATGGCCCTTAACAGTGTCCTTGACACAGAGAGAGATCTTAATCTGAAAGTTAACATCTAAATTATAAGTTGTTTTCTACTTTTGTACTACAACAAACGCCAACAGAGCACCAACATTGCAAACAAGGACCCCGAGGTACGTGATTTACCAATTGTACGTGGTGTGAAGTCAAATACATTATGTAAATAGATGATTCAGAAGCTATAAAACAGGGGTAACTTAAAAAAAGGTGAAAGTAAACAAGAATACCTTAAACACCTTCTCTTCCCTTCATTAGAGCTGTCATTTAGCTCATAATCTGATATCCCTGCCATGCGTTAGGCAGCCACTGAATGACCTCAGTGTGTGAAGTCAGCTGAGATCTGAAGGCATATCCCTGTCTGTAGAAGTCTGGCGGTAAGTAGTCTTTGTCCCCTGTCCCCAGTGAAATTCTGGTACTTAGAGGAGTCCCTCTCACATCCATGTGCTGAAATGTATCTGCTAAATACAAGCTTCTGATACAGCTTTGATAGGCTCTGCTTTCACATTCACAACCAAAACAGGGAGTGCTGGGGGTTTTATTTCCATTTTCTAGGATGGTTTTAAAGGTGTTCATTTCTGTAGCCTGTGTTCTGCTACACTCAGCCAATAAAGAACAGCTATGAGAGATCTGAGATGTCTTGGGGGCGCAGTAGTTTAATGCCTCTATTACTTCTCTGACCAACCAGTTGCATGCACTAAGACCATCAGGATCACTATGGAGACACAAGCAAAAGCTCTGCCAAAAACATGACAGATCGATTATTGCTCATTTTTAGAAATGCACTGTCATAAGGCTTAGAAATGCACTGTCATAAGGCTTCAGTTTGAAGATCTCAAACCTTGACTCCAAGCCCACAGGGACCGTCTGTTGGCTTCCCTTCACCACAAAAGCAACACAAATGCTTTGTATTTGTGGAAACAACTCATTATTTATTTGAATAATTCCAGGTTTGCTTTATCTGAACCGTGGTTCTTTCAAATGGTAGTTGCAAGCTGTCTCTGCACTAAGCAGTTGGTATACGGATGCAAAATTTGGAGAAGAAATCGAGTGAGCAATGATTATTAAAGCTGTGAATCTGGTCAGCAAGAAAACGTGCACAAAAACATCGGTTATTTTTGGGTATTGCAATGAGAAAACAAGTATGTCACGTGAATGTACATAATGATCAAACTGAAGGGACTGATCCTACCTGCACTCACTTCAACAGCAAGATTCCCCCTGACATCCAGAGACAGAATGTTCCTGCAGAGAATCACAGGTGTTACTGTGGGGTGCTCCATGCTCAGTTTTTATCTGCCTTACTCTGGTACCTGAACACCTTGAACTGCACCCACATTCCACCGGGTTAGCCCTCTTAACACTCACTTGAGAAGTGTGATAGAACCCGATTAAAGATGTATTTAATCCTGAATCCAGCAACAAAGAGATGTCACACTGCTTTTCCAAATTTGCTGATGAAGAGGGAACAGGCTTTATTTTCATAGAAGTAAATTTAGTGCAAATCAAACAACTCAAGCATAAAAAAAATCATTTATCAGCTTCTCCTCCTAATGAGGAAAGAAAATGGGACGGGAGTGCAGCACATTTTTGGCAGCATAACGACATTAGCTAGAGAACATTAAATAATTAGTTGGCAGTGGGGAGCCTTTGATTCAACTTCTTTGCTATGAATGAGCTTTGCATCGCAAAGCAAGTTCGTACAAGTTAATAGTGTGTTCACACCAGACTTATTTTTCCCCTGATGTTAAGTATCTCAAAATTAGCTGGGCCCGTTGACGTTAAATGATGCTGCACTCTGGTGAAATAAAAAAGGGAAGATTTTCAAATGGAAGTTCAACATTGACCTCCCAAGTTTCAGAATGACTTTCAAAGGGAACCAAGTATTTAAATACTACTTAGGTAGAAGTAAAATGCAGCTCATACAGTAAAGCACAAGGAGGAGATACCCTCCCCTGCAGGTGTGGCAGCTCTTGCCCAAGTGCTCAGACTGTTCTGGCTTCAGAAGCTGAATTCACAACAGCATACTGGCTGCTACAAAATTTCTAGGGTTTTTTTGTGCTTTTAATCTGAGTCCATTTACATTTTCCTTTCAGGACCATTTGATTTGTGTGCAGTGATTTAAAAATAAAAACAAGAGTCTGATTTTCATTTGACATGGTGCTGATAGTTCTTCGCTCTGTGACATGAGAAATTAAAGATCTCTCCAAAAGTTCTATTAATAAAAATCCTTATGAGCTGATCAGAGCGCTTCACTGCAGGTTAGAAAGCAAGACCACCTTAGAACTGATATTTGCAAGGAAACCTATAAATGGCCTAAATCCTAGTAGGATTGGAAGGCCATGCCATGGAGTTGCCAAGTTGTCCTATCTCAAGACCAGGCACGATGTCTTTTAAATATTTCCAATTGCTTCTCACTCAAATAACGCAACCACAAACCAGTTTGTTCTCCTGCACAGCACATGTCCTTAAAACAGCATCTGACCCAGGAAAACATGATGGGGAAGCGTGCCGAGAGCTGCTGACATGTGCTGCTCGAGACAAAACTTAGTTCTGTTCCAAAATGTACTGCTTGGAGAAAACAAAAGCTGATGATATGCTTCCATTGTACTATTGCAGTCAACACACCACTTATCACAGCCCCTGAAGCAATCCTTGGTTATGTCAAAATAACCCTCTGTCTTTAACTCAGAATAGGAGTAAAACCATAAAGTTTTCATCTGCAAAATCTCCACGGAAATATAAAAGCAAAATTCTCACTGAGAACATTCCAGCACCAGAACCACAGAATCTCTTAGCTATTTGGGTTTTGTCCTCTTTCAGGAATGGACCAACTTCATACCAATAAACTCAAAGCAGAAACAGAGCAGTTAGATTTCACAGTGAAAGTGTTCATAAGCTGATAAACATCCAGTGAGTCACCTCAGTTTCATAGGATCCCCCAACTCCCAGAGATAATGTGAACAAATTTCAGATAATAAAAAGGAAAATTAACTATGAAGTGGCTCATTTAAGTCTGTAGTTTGACTGCTTTGCATCTGAAATGTTTCTCCCATTGGGTCACATTAGTTTAATGGTTTCACTTATGCAAGGTAGTAGAGATGCAAGTTATTCTGAGCACACCACTTTGAGGTTTCACAGATCATAACTGGGTCCGTGTCCACTCTACCACTACTTTGTCTAAGGCAGCATGTCCTCCCTACAAATTGCTGAATACTAGCAGGAAAAATGGCACAAGCAGCTTATACTGAGAAGGCTGAAGAGTATCTAAAACAGTTCTAGAAAGTCAACTGTGTAATAGGAGAAGAGACAGGTTCCAACCAAGCCCAAACCTCCCAACTCAAGCCACTTGCTTAAAGTGTTGAAAGTCCCATGCTGCTCCCACTCATCACCACAGCAAACCCCTCCATATCTTTGGTATAGTCCCCACCGGACACAACATGGCAAGGAGAGACACTATGCTTTTCTGAAAGGTAGAGTGCATCAACTTTCCCCTTGGCCACACTACAGGATGCCCATGGCTCAGCTCTCCATCTAATTCACAGCACACATAAGCCAGTACCACCATTTCCTGTGGTGCAACAGGGAGAAACCTAGGGAGAAACCCTGGCAGAATGTGTGGCTGTTAGGAGCATCCCTGCTCAACAGTGCCTTAGCATTTGCTTGCTTTCTTTTATCAGTGTTACGACTTACCAGTGGGTACAAGTATCCTATGGCAGGGGACATAATTGCCTGAGGGGCAAAAATGACTGACACAAGCTAAATTACACTTAAGAGGCTTTAATTTAAAGGCTCTCTACAATCAGAATGTGTAATCCCCTTTAGATGCAACAAATTCTCATCTAGGTGAGGGCAGGAAACCAGTCTCAGTTTAAAAACAAAAGTTCAACGTCTGCAGATGAGCTGTCTGAAACTACTTCTATTGAAGGGAAAAGACAGGTTTCTGCACAGTTTACTAAAGTGCTTGTGAACTCATTTCTCTTCCCCATCAGTGATGCTCATGAAGATGGGATTATTAAAAAAGTAATTGGTAATTTAACTCTACAGGAAGCACTTCCGTTCCCCTCCATCCCCAAAAGAGTCCTTTTCTACTGGCATCACCTCAACCAATACAGTGCAGTCACTCATTCTGTGAATGATAATGTTCCCAGCAGCAAATAATGAGGAAAGGAAAAACCTCAAGAAAGAAAACAAACAAGAAAGAGTAAAAAGTACCATTTTTCTGTAAAAGTTGACATTTTTGATAAAACGCAGTTGCCACAGAATTCTTGTATCACCAGACAGATCAGCTGCCTCTGTTACACAAGTATTATTGTTGTTTCTGTCTGCTGCCTACACAGCTATTTCTACAGAAACGGCACATGCACCTCACCCAGTGGTGTTCTGCAGTCAAAGGAACAAGATTTACTTGGACAAGCGAGGACAGCAGATCCAGGCCTGCCAAAAGATTACTACAGGGTTGTATTTCAGTGGCATTATAACCTCACTTAGAACCAAAAGGTAATTTAGTGCCTACATAGGAAAATGTCTCCAAAATGTATATTTTGAGCAACCGAGACAAAAGATACTGCATAAGCAACCCACGAGTTGGTCTGATCTAATTGCAGAAGGTGCAGAAAAACTGAGCTGGCTCTGCTAGTCCATCACTATGAGACAACAGCCAACTGATCAGTCACTGTTACTCTTTGTAGAAATAGGATGAACTATTTCAAGGTAGCAATAAAAAAGGCACTGTTGTTACTATGCAAATCAATGAACAAGGCAGCCTGAACCACTGATCCATAAAACTCTGCTCTGTGCTACTCAGAAGCAAAGTGAACCCAGTAAAGAAGGGACATCAAGGAAACTGTTCGTTTCAAATAGAAGCAGCATAAGACAGAAGCAGCTCCTTAGGGGGTTGTCTGCACTTACTGACTGGTCCTATAGATTGACTTCCCTAGCTACAGTCCATGCCAATTAGAGCAGAGTTCCCACACAAGAACATCAATTTTTGAGGCAACCTCCCACTAGAACAAGTAACCTAATTAGTTGAAGGATGAAGCCTGATAGATACCTGAATGACATTCTTGGTCACATGTTCCTGTAACAAGAAGCAGCATCTAGTCACACAAAAGATCAGCTTTTGGTTCTTCGTCTTTATGCAGGTATGGACCAATTTCTTGTTACATGCCTGCAGTGCAACGGCTGCTACTCAGTCCTTCCACAAAAGACACAGAAAACAGCAATAAAGTGGGTTTACCCCAGGATGAGAGTGGCAAGTGCCTTCTGGAGAGCTGGGCAACAATACCTCTGGACTGCATAAGTAATTTACCTTTTTCAGTGTTCTTTTGTAAGCATTTAGTAGACATTCCACTATCACTATTCCCAGGCCACGTGTAAACCACTGAAGTCTGCAAATCGCATGTCTATAAGGCAATACCTCACCTACACATTAAGATTCCTTTTCTGCAAGTTCTTGGAAGTTCTATAGATCATACCTTCCAAGGATTTATCTAAACAATCAGTGTTATAGGATGGTATCACAGGGGGTTTGATGCTTCATCTCATAACCAACCTACAGACTTACTAAAATCTATTGCTTACCAACAACAATTGTCCTTAATATCAACCTGCAGCAAAATATAAACAGAACTTTACTGAAGTGACAGCCCTTCCCACCAAATTCTTCTCTTCTGCACAGACACCAAGTTTCCTAGCAGGGATTCTCTTTAACTCACATCAAAAATCACCATCATCTCAAAATAAGCACTTAACATCTTTCTACACTGATGTGCCCATGCTCTAGCCAGGCTATTCAAGCCAGTGTATAACTGCACAGCTATCTCAGCTCCAGAGCCTTGACTTTGTTGTTTTTATTAGAATTCCCAGTTGGAGTCATGTTTGCATATTGAACAGTTATACTGAACAGCTTCATTTCTTCCTAGAGTTCTTCCACTCTCCTCTCTAGAGAGCAAGGATGCTACAGATAGAAAGCACTGCCAGTTGATTCAGCAGGGAGTACAGCAGGTAGTTAACTTGATTTGTAAACTCAAACTCACTCTTTAGTGCCAAATACCCACAATGCTTTTTTGGTTTTTTGAGGGGGAGGCAAACTTTTTTTATTATGTCAATTAGCAATTAAACTAGAAATACAGGATGGATCCTCCATCATAAAAAGCTCAATACAAGTTAGAATCCAACTCTAAGAACTTACACTTCCTGATTTAAATTGCAGAATGGTGGGGGTTGGAAGGGACCTCTGGAGATCACCTAGTCCAACCCCCCTGCAGAGCTGGTTGTTCTAGCACATCTCTTTACAGTCACCATAAAAAAATAAGTAGTAATTCCCATAGTGTTTTGTGTACTGAGGGAAAGGATAAGAAAGTTCACACATTACTTCCTTCAGTTCTGTGAAGCAGGAAGATGTTACTTATGAAAGTGAATCCTACAGGGGATTTCTGCAGTGACACACTGATGATTTATTATTGTGTGATCCCACCTGTGCTACATATAATTTTGACTGTAAGATGTTATTCCCGTCGTCTTTCACCTTCAAAGGGCTTTCTTGGCCAGCCTTGAGCTTTTAACATAGTTTTATACCTCATGTTCATGTTGAGAGATATTTGACTGCCTGTAAAGAATAAAAAAAAAAATCTTTGAGGTGTTTGTGTAATTTGGCCTCTATTAATTCAATCTCACTGACTTCCTCCCGAACTGGAAAAGTTTAAGTGGGGATGTGGAGGGGTGGAATTAGTGCTTAGAGAACAATAACTGGAACTGCTGTAGCTGCTGTGCAATTCCTGTAAGGCTACACTGCACAGGAATTCTTATGACTAGAAAAACAGTGAGGAAAACCCATGTTTCTGTATAAAAAGCTGCTTTTGATAGAAGGGGGATAAAGTTTCATCATGAAAGGACATACTTGTGCCTGAACAAATTCACCGTTTCACCCAGAGGGAGAAGTTCAGTCTCTGACACCATCAATAGGAGTGCTGGAGGCAGAAGGAGCAAAGTGTAGAGATTGAATTCTCACATACTTGCAAAACTATTGGGTTTTTCACTATTAAGGGAAAATTATTACATGAAAATTGGTAGCTTGCTATAGCTCTGATTTCAGTGTCTTCTACCACCATCAGGACAGGGACCAGAAATCCCAAGGTCAAGAACAAGCCCCACTTAGAGTCAGAAGTTCAGATTGACCTTTGCCAAACCCAAGCATCTTTTCGCTAGTCCCTCCAAGTCTGCTGGATTCATTCTGCCTTTTTTAATGCTGAAAATTAATAGACTAAACAGTGTCGCCACTCAATAACATTAAGTATTACAAGTGGAAATGCTTTTCTTCCCATGAAGATTCCTAAAGCTTTGAAAACTAACCCAAGAGGGAGTTAAATCAAATTTGAACGTACCATTTCCCTGACTTAGTTTGCAGAAAATGAACTTGCATCCAGTAGGTACCTAAAATATTCTGCATTAATTGGACTTGCTCATAAAGCAAGTGATTTTCCTCTCAAAAGGTGATCTGTAGATTCCCTCAACATCATTTGCTAGTTGTTGCAGTGAATGTTACATGGCCCGTTCGTTTTCCTCTGGGAGACCGTAGCTTGGCCACTCACCGAGGTGCACATCAATATGATGAACAGCAAATGGCGTTTATTTCCACGTGGCGTACACTTATATACCCCATGCCCTTCGTGTACGCCCCTTTCTTACTGACATAGCAGAGTAGGGGAGGGCCTATCACGTCACATCCCGCAAGCGCCTAATACAACAGCTAGTGACTCTAGCTGACTTTGAGTTTTTAAAAATATTAGTCACCTCATCAGTCCTTATTATAGAAACAGAAAAAGCCTTATGGAGCTGAACCACCAAAATTCACTCCAGCCAGGCCTCCTCAATAACCTCTTGTTGGCTGAAAAATACCTCAATGGGTCGGGTGTTTTTGTTTTTTTTACTTAATTAGTGCTTATCTAGGGAGTGGCAACTATTAGACTGACTGCTGTGTTTTTGGATTACAGCACTATCTTAATGGTTTTTCACTAGCGGCTGCCTGGGGCTTTCATAAAGAAGTATTTCCTCAAATCAAAACTCAAAGATGTAGCAGAACTTCTGCATGCTGCAGCAATTTCTACCCACAAAAATCCATCAATACATCCAGGAAGAGAGTAAATGAAGGTCTGTATATGGTAAAAACACATGTAGCATTCTGGATGTGCCCTTCCCCACCCCTCATCAACACAATTTCAATAGGACAATTTCAATACCCACTGCCAGTGTAGTATTTTCTCTGTGTGGAGGCTCTTTTAGTTGGTGTTTCTCCATACTCTAGCTGAAGTTAATCACATCTTGTACCTGCAGTAGCACACAGTTCTGGGCAGCACAAGACCTCACACCGCACTCACCATAAAACCCATCAGAGTTCTGAACATTCATATGCACCCGTATAGAACAAGGGAACAGCAAATACTAAGACAAGTCCTTATCCTTCAAATTTACTGAGACCATTGGTATGGAGCACACTATCCCATAGTCCTGCCCAGTCAAGAATTCACCTGGGAGACTGAATGCACTTTCTTGCAAAGATCCCTTCTAGGCAGGGAAGGGATTTAAATCTGGGCCTCCATCTTCCTCAACCACTGGTTTTCACAAATCGAGAAACCCCACACTCCAGCAGAGTGACAGCAGCCCTATCAGCCAGGACTGCAGCACCCATTCCTTGCATTTTATTTCATACCTCTTTCCATTGCAGGCTCCTTAAGGAAACTCTGCAGATGCCATGTTACAGGATCTCAGCTGAGCTCAGGGCTGAGCTGCATGTTGCTGTCCTACTGAGGCATTTGTGGATACGAGCAAAGAATAAGTTCCAGATGTGTAGCATTATAAAGTTCCAAATGTAGCATTAGCAGCATAAAATGCGCAGGGATTTCTGCAGTTCGTCTACCTTGAGCTCTGTGGCAAAAACTTAAGTGTTCAAGTCACACTTTACACACTGAAGTCCTTCTTAGTCTACAGCACCCAGGTAGGTCCTCTTCAGTCCCTATGTTTTAACTGTTGATTTTACCTGCATTGCAAGAAAGTATCTGCGTTTGCCCAATTGTGCTGCTGTAGTGCTTTCTGCTCATGATGAATGAAGTACTAAGAGCAATGACTTGCAGAGCCTACATTCATGAAGGTGTTTGTCAGTGACGTTCCAGGTTTGGTTACAGCACCAGGCATTTAGCCATCTGAAATCCAGCAACTACAAAGGCTTATGCTGTTGCACAGCTGTCTTCTCTCCAGCCTGTAGTGCCTGCAGATACCCTGGCTTCAATGCTTTTGCTACAAAAGAAGCTCTCGTGCTTCCAAGTTACAGAGGACTGATGAGCTCCTGTGAGAAGCAAACTCTTACCAAGAGGATCAGAAGAGCAATATGACACTCTTCAGTCTTCTGTATCTTGTTCCAGTAAGTATGAGGCAATCTGAGCATGCAAATTACATAAAGTTAATATCAAAAGGAAGTTTCATTAAGAATATGGAATTCTTAAATCAACTGTGAGAAGCTGCACTTTCATCTACCGTTTTGATGTCACAGAGGCAACTTGAGACATGAGGAAAGGGAAAGTGTGAGTTAAGTTTCTCATTTGCAGCTTCTAGAGAAAGGAAGCTGTACCATGAGGACTTACTGCTGTGTCACCACATTGTGCTGTAGCATCACCAAAGTCAGTAACTGAACACTGCAAGTAGGGGACATGTTGAAGCCTGAACACAATCATCCATTTCTCCATCTGCTCAAGGAAAACTGCAACAATACTTAGAGCAGCACCTTCATCCAAACACTCTAGCAGGCAGCTAATGCTGATGTGCTGCAATACGAAATAGCTCTGTTACAATCTCATGATACTCTCATTTCAGTCCATATCTGGTCTTTCATTCTGTTGTGTGTTTATTTAAAAGTCCGAACTACTGAGGCTAAAAAAGACCTCCAAGATCATCAAGTCCAACATCATCTCTAACCTTACCTAGGAATACCAATTTGAGAATACCATTTGACTACTGCCTGCTCTAGAATGAGCTGATAGTTCATTTTTTCCCCTAGGCAAAGCTTCATTAACACTTCAATTTATGAATTCATTTTGTCATGGTTTAAATTTCAGGTCAGGATAGCCTTCTCTTACACATAAACTACCTCATTCTTTCCAGGGCAACTTTGCTGACAACCTGCTCTTACCCTGCCTTAAGCAGAGA
The DNA here is from genome assembly GCA_013397515.1 of Upupa epops. Lineage (NCBI taxonomy): Eukaryota > Metazoa > Chordata > Aves > Bucerotiformes > Upupidae > Upupa > Upupa epops. Next base: position 149,570 of record VZRI01007420.1, read on the forward strand.
CTACCAGGCTTCCAGCTCCATCACACCATCACAGGAATGCTGTTTAGTCTGACAGCTCCGGATGTTTGAAAACGTTACTGTTAGAAGCTTTTTTCTTTTTTTTCCAATGCTGACTTAAGTTCACTTGTAGAAAAACTGATGGACTTGGATACTCTTGCTTTCTCCAACCATTATCCCTTTAAAACAGAAGTCTGCAACTCTAAACAACCACACACAAGGAAATAAACATCTAGTAAAGAGAAGCAAGATGCAGAGTCAAATCAGAAATTACACAGAATCTTTGTTTCTTATTAAGTTTAGGCCGATGCCTTCTCCATCTTACTTTTATATGTTTGGTAAGCAAAGAGGGGCAACATCGAATGCACAAACAGGCTGAGCAGTTGCTGCAGCTTTAGAACATCTCACTTCAAAAGTGCCTCATAGTATCCACAGCCTTGGACACAAAGCTGAGGAGATACCAGATATTATGAAAGTTCCTCTACTCATTCTCTAGAACACACAAACTAGAAATACTGGATGTAAGTTAGTAAGATGAGTAATACTGAGCTCAGATTTCAGTTCAGAGCCTCATTCACAGAATAACCATAGTTGCAAAGGACCTCCTAGATCACCAAGTCCAACCATCCCCATACCAACAAAAAACATAAATACCAAATCGATGGAAAAGCACAAAATAACCCCCTTCATGCCTGCCATTATATGCTGTCATAAAGCATCGTGTCTACGTTCTTCTTGAATACCTCCAGGGATGGTGACTCAACCACCTCCCTGGGAAGGCTGTTCCAGAGCCCCCCTGTAAAGAATTTCTTCCTAAGATTTAAACCTCCCCTGCCTCAACTTCAGACCATCGGCCCTGGTTCTGTCACCAAGCAAAGGAGGCCAACACCCACCTCTCTACAACCTTCCTTCAAGTAGTTGTAGAAGGCAATGAGGTCTCCTCTCAGCCTCCTCTTCTCCAAACCAAACATGCCCAGTTCCCTCAGCCTCTCCTCAAATGACTTGATCTCTAAAAATCTCTAAACCCCACACAAGCTTGGTAGCTCTCCTCTAGACACGTTCCAGCATCTCACTTTGACAGGCCCAGAACTGAACACAGTACTCAAGATGAGGCCTCATGGGGGCCAAGTACACACAGTAACTTCCTTTCTCCTGCCAGCATCTCACTTTGACAGGCCCAGAACTGAACACAGTACTCAAGATGAGGCCTCATGGGGGCCAAGTACACACAGTAACTTCCTTTCTCCTGCTGACCACACTAGTCCTGATCCAGGTGGCCTTCTTGGCCACGTGGGCACACTGCTGGCTCACACGAAGAAAGCACCCCCAGGTCCTTTTCTGTTGGACAACTTTCAAGCCACTCATCCCCCAGCCTGTAGCGTTGCCTGGGGTTGTTGTGACCAAAATGCAGCACCTGGCACTTGGCCTTGCTACCCTTCAAGTAATTGGCCTTGTGTCCATGGATCCAGCCTGTCCAAGTCCCTCTGTAGAGCCTTCCTGCCCTCAAGCAAACCAACTCCAACACAATTTGGTGTCTGCAGACTCACTAAGGGTAACCCAGGATTCAACCCAGGGACTCAGATAAACAAGTATAAAACAGAGCAACTGTTATCTCTGCATACTCTTTACCTCCATCCTTCCTTTAGGAAGGGATTTAAAGCATTGAATCCCAGTGATATTTCATCTTTATAAATAAACAGGAAGCTTGGCAGGCACTTTGGTAGGTACTGCCACCACACATTTGTCAACTGTCTGAATCATGAGAGGCGACTGTTCGTACCTAGGAAGAAATAAAGTTCCAAAATTCTCCATTTGTCTTTGATCTTAGGAAGGAGGTGTTGGTATTAGGTCTTTATCATTTCTAGTACACCAAACCCTCAACCTTCTACTTCTCCTCTTCCAGTCTTTTCACATTTGTAGTCTCTAAAAACCCCATTCCTCCCCAATGAATTCTACACCTCTCTGTAGGGGAGCAGAGAAGGGTGAGGTGCGAGTTAAGTGATACTGCAAAAGCTCAGATCCTTGTAGCTCTCAGAACACTGCCCCACTGGAATATCCCCCAGCATTCCTGCCCTATCATAAGGAAACAATTTCTTACCCTGGGAAAGAAGGTGCTGGGAAAGATGCAGAGTTCTGGCTGAAATGGGCTCTGGGGAATTGCAGGCTCAAACTGGTTCACCTCTGTGTAGCTGCAGTGGTTCAGTGTGTGTGGTTTTAACAGCTCTAGGCTGCTGTTGCACAAGAGGTAAGATTCCACTTTCAGCCAAGCCATAAAGTTTTGGCACTGCTTGTCTTGGTTTGTAACAGTTAGGGACTAGGGCAGATATTCACAACTCCAATGGAGAAAGTTCAATATTTTCATACAGGTTTTGTGATTTTAGCTTTGCAAAGCAAGCACTTTAGTTCTTTGTCTATTGCCTGAATTAATTAGGGCATTTTACTGGACCACCCTTCAAGTACAGCTGGATGGTTTTCATTTTTCAGTGTTTTTCCTCAATGAGTCTCTCAGGAGAACGCATGAATGATAATAGATTGTTCTTGTTTCAAGTAATTCAAACCATATTCCCAAGTCTTTAAACATACCCAGCACAGATCCAGCTGGAGCTCCCCAAAGCAACTTGCAAGTCATTCAATCCCTACAAAGGCCAGGAAACACTGGTAGTGGCAGAGCAAGGTAATACAAAGTTTTACTGATAGCTGTTTCAGAAGACAGAAGGGGAACAAGTACCTCAAGGCATGACAAAAATGAAAACAGCACAAGTGTCATGAAAATTTACCAGCCTGGAAACAAATTCTACCTGCCTGCCTTTAACAGCCAGAGGAAAAATAACATCAATAGCAATTTTCTGTAGGAAACTGTATTTGTGAACAGCAAGAACAACAACAATAATAAAAATGTGTTTAGTAGTTTCTAGAGGATAAGGAAAATACCCCAATCTCTTCCCCAGAAAAGACAAGGGAAATCCACTGACTTCCCACAGAGTTTCTTGCAGAAGACTTCAGAGGTCAAATACTTGCAGCATTCACCATCAGCCCAAACAGTTCCCATTAGAAAACACTGTTTAGCCACGCTCATACCCAAGTTGGAATAATCTAGACATCCCCTTTGTGATTCCACAAAAAGCCACATGGATTACATCTCCTGCACTTACCAAATCTACAGCATCTTGGCTGGCAACAGGGCATGGAAGCCAAGCGTTTGTCTGCAGAACCAACTATTTTAGTGTTAAGTGCAATGTCCAATTGTTTTGTAAGAGATCACTGTTAAATACTCACATGCTTTTAGGTTGCATCTGTGTCAAACCACACCAGTTCATTAAAGCGAGGCCATAACACAGGTCTCCAAACATACCTTCATTTTATATTGTGCTTTTTGTACAGGGTGTGCTCACCACAGCCCCTCCAGCAGGAGCTGTAAATCAGCTCAGGGTCAGAAAGAACACCCCCAAGCACTTCAGCTGAGCTCCTCCCTGCCAAGGTACCTATTTAGAGATGCTGAGGATCAATTACAAACAATTACAGTTATGCCAGTTAGAGACATAAGTGCAGATCTGTCCCCAATAAGGATGCCAGTTGCCCATGCTGGTTCCAGAAGACTGATCACCTGAAAGTCTAGCAGACCGGGAAGCTGGAAAGTCTCAGAAGCAGAGTGAGATAGGTTGATACACACTAGCACCTACTGAAAGAAAAGAAAAAACACATCACAGTTGTGCTGCTTTATTGCAAGCTTTGAATCAGGTCTGAAGAGCTGAGAATATGAAATCTGTGATTTCAAGGCCATCTTAAAAGGCTGTCACAGCAGTGGTTTGTGCAGGCTGGTACTTGAAATGGACACAACTTTTTGATCACTAATTACCACCAGCCAGTTGACAAACAGCAACACTTAGTTCTGCAGAAGTTAACTATTCATCTTGAACTGCAAAAACACATCCATGATCTCCAAGGAGGAGATACTACACATACATGTTTTTTTCCAGCTAATATAAAATGGGACAAGATAAAAATGATTCACTGGAATTTCCTCATGAATCATTCACTTTTAATCACAACTGTCCAGGCACTGGTATAGATCAATAACAAAAAAATTTAAAAATCATGTACAGTTTAGCACAGAAGACGATGTTTGAATAGAACCACATCATTTTAATTTGCTTTGAAGTTTAAAGCAATGCAAACAAAACAAAAGAGTTAACTATACACATACAGAGTAAATGCACAGTTTACAGCCAACTACATGTATGCAAGAAGAACAGCAAACTTCACAGGAGCACTGAAGTGTTCTCCAACTGTCCTTTGTGAGCATTTCACAACAACTGAGGGCATCCTTATGTTCACATCCGCAGGGTAGGTGGAATTTGGAACAGAAGACCTGAAAACTTACACAAATGAGTATGGACAGCGTTTTGTCACTGGAAGCATTCGTTTAAAAGATGACAGTCTGAGGAATGTTATAAGTGTCATTACAGGAACAAAAGAAAAAACAGAATCTGTCCTTCCTTGACAAACACCTCAACCAAAGGAGAGCCATGGAGTGCATTCTACAGAGGGGGAACTGGGCAAGTACAATGTCAATACACAAGCAGGCAGCCTGGTGTTTCAGTTACAATAACCCAACCTCTCCACAGATCCCTAATGTAAGCCTACATCACAGGTTAGTGGATCAGAAATTCAGACAGAGCAGATTTAGCAGCCGTCAAGGCTGTTGCTCGGCCCTCTGCACCACAACTCACCTGTTCTTATGCAGCTTTACAGGGACCAAATGCATAACAAACAGAGCGGTTGGGAATCGTGACTGCAACCACTGAGATCTGTCTTGTTAACGGCTTTCCAAACTGGGAGCACCAGTGCTCCGTAACAGCAGGCAGTTCTCTCTCCAACGAGTCTGTGCACCAGTGCCATCTCCTGACTGATTCAGGAAGCCCCAGCCTCAGTGTTTCCCCAACCTACTAATTTTGACTCCGCAATCAGTGTATCATTTCAATTTCATCTAGGCAAGGGAAAGATGAAGAAGCTAATTAATGACAGAGCTTTTCAGACATCCAAGACCTCTGCCTCTAGCACAGAAAAGTATGACGAACATAAAATGAAAAATCAGGATAACCACCTGAGTTAGAGGATAAATGCACTCCGCCTGGTTCTATGGGTAAAGGCGTTAACTGGATGTAGCATCTTCTCATTCCCTTTGAGATTCTATAATAAATAGCAAGAGAACTATATAAATAATTTAAAAGGTTTTTGGGAAAGAGTTCAGAGGTAACTTTGTATGAACTGGTAGTCTAAAAATAAAAAATCCCCAAGACTTTGGACTTACTGTTTGTTAAGTAAAACATTATTTAAAAAAGACATCATACCTGAAATTTAAGCCACCACTGTAAAGGTAAAACATTAAACTGATTGTCTGGTTTCAGATGTTTTCTCCCATCCTTGACTCTCCTCATTAACATTTTTCTACTTAACTTCAGGGAGTCTGTTCTGCGCCTGACAAGGCACACACACAGCACCCACGGACTTAACGAAAGACAGATATGTTACCAAGGGGGACTTAATGCACTTTGCAGAGGGGAACTCCTGAAGTGTTGATTGCATTCATGAACTCCAAAGCTGAACACTCTCTTTGTCATTGCCCATTTAAATTTTGGCTATGACTGAATAATTTGCATACTGTGTGGAATAATCCACTTCCTACAGAACAAAAGTGACAGTAAGTAGCTGTTCCTGCACTTAGTTGTCTCAACAATGGCATCACAGCAAGACACCAGAGCCATGAATGCTCCAGTTTTCCTAGAGAGATCACTAGAAAAAGCTCACTTTAGATCACAAATTAAGCACTACCCTGGACTTCTTTAAAAGCTCACCTCTGGTCACACCAGAGACCACAGTGTCTTCTTTTTAAAGGCAAGGAGAAGAAAGTCAGTGCAGTTGAGCCTCCACAGTGAGGTCGCTGTACATACTACAGGTGGCTTTTAGAAAGATAAGCAATTGGTACAGAGACTTACATAAAATACTTAAATACTTGGACACATGAAAAACATGACAAGGGTCAAAATAAAGTGAGTGAGACAAACCCAGACTCATTGAGCTCTCACCTACAGAGTTACTGCAACAGAGCGGCTGCAAATCTACAGCATAGAATGCTTTTCAAACTAGATGCTTTGATTAAAACCAAACTGCCTATTTTGAACAGTTTGATTACAGTAAGAGGATGAAAAGTCATAAGCCCTAAGAAGGCCACAAAGTGCATAAAATAAAGCCATTGCACACACCGCATAGTTTAAGTTTACTGAAGTACCACACTGGAAGAGTCTTGTCTGCACCAGCGTAGCAGCATTTATATGTAGAAAGCTATTGCCCCTGATTTACAATGATAATCCTCATGAGGATCATGGACACAGACTGAGAAGTACTCAAGGTGCAAATAAAAGACACCTGTTTAGAAGCTCTAAGGGGTTCTTGTAACATTAAGCTTCTGCTTTTGACACTCCAGTTGAATGGTTTTGAAAAACCCTGTAAATTATGACAGAACTAGCTAAGCCTCACTGCTGGATGCAACAAATCTTATTAGAACAACAAAAATGATGCTGAAATACTCAGTTTGGAGATCAAGGACACACATCCAGCTGCAGTTCAGTGCACAGGCAGAAGTAATGCAGTAGTGACCAAAGGGAATGCTTACAAGAAAATATCCATTGCCATTTTCAACATAAAAGCTGCACTAGCAGCATTTATCACATCTTCAGCTGTTTTCTGGCCACCTTAGTCATGGGGATGTGTTTTCCTGCACTGTCACTTAAATACTGATAATCCAAGTCAGAATTTGCCAGACATTTTAGGATAATGTATCTGGAACTACCTGTGTGAATGCTGTCTTCATAAAACAGTAGGCTAGACTAATTTAGATTTCTTGAAAAGGTTATCAAATAGCATTCAGCAAGTTCTTCCTGATTAGTGCCAGTGACCTGACAGGCTAGCAAGGCAAACTGATAAAACAGAGAAATGTTTCATAGGTTTCTCATACTTAAAGTTCCAGAATAGAAAAAAAGGTTGTTGCAACAGAACTAAAAATCCACATACACTAACAAATTGAGAACTTGAGGAGTTCAATAATCAGATCCATCCCTAATCTACACCACTGCTCAAACTTAAAAAAAGCCCACAAAACAAAATTAAAAAAAGAGATCCACCCTTTGTAGTGAAGGAATAACTCTGTTTTAAGTCCCTGCACCATATTTCATCTTGAGGTAGTGACATGGAAAATTTGACACACTGACTACTACCTCAGTCTCTCTAGGACTCTTCAGAGCAACTGAAAGGAAGTTTCACATATGGAAAGGTATGAGAAATGCTGTCTTCCCCATTCTTCCAAAAGTTACTGTGCAACAAAACAAAAAGGATATAGTTGAGAGCAATCACCAAGACATGTGAGTAAGGCTGTAAAGAATACATTTTATATCCCTTCCCTCACCCATCAGGTCTTTGAAGATGGCCTCATCTAGATTAATGGACAAAGCAATGATTCTGAATTAAGATATATAAAGGCATTCCCTAAGGGGCAGTCCCCATTTGTCACACTGCCAACAGACCATACAATAAGGCAGCAAAATTATTCATAGTTGCCCACCATCAACCTTCCATTTTGTTCATAGCTGCATGCTCCTGATATAACTTTCCTTTTGCCCACCACATTGGCATTGACATTCAGTCGTCCAGTCCAGTCTTTGTCTTCCCACCTTCTCAGAAGCCTTGGCACGCTGCTATCCATCAAGCAAGTAGACTACCACTTCATAGGTTGACATCATGATAGCTGTGTTTGGAATCTGTCTGATCAGATGTGTGGTTAAACCTCGGTACAGGGATCCATACCCTTCTTCTCGCACAAGCAAAGATAGTGTCTGGAAGAAGGCTCTGTATTTTGTTCCCTCTTCTCTTAGCCTTGTTCGTACAACCTCTGTACAAAGAAAAACACACGTGGTTACATTCAATGCTTCTCAAAAACCAATTAGTCATCTCATTAAAACACAACCCTTTGCCCTTCCCAAGTTCTCAATTTTAGAGGAACTCGTGAAAAAAGGAGGGAGACAGAGAAGCAAACCAAGTTTAAGAGGAGAACAAGTAAAATTTTAGCTATCTAACACTAGAACAATGGAAGTTCACTTGATTAAAATACAGAATTCATTTGGCTTTGTGTTTTAGTTGCCACTAACGGAGTACTAAAGCCAATGGCAAACTTATGTATACACAGCTACTTTGCAGGACAATTACATGCAACTGAAAAACTAGACAGTTGTCTTCCTAGAAAGGAAAAAAAACGTTGGCTAGTTATGTGAAATTGAGTGTGGAGAGATTTGCACAGAAACAAGATCTTCTCCTTACTGGAAAAATAAATACTACCCAAGAAAAGGCTGTGCTAGACACATGCACTTGCATTTCTCACCACTACCTGTGAAATGCTTGAAGTGCAGCAACTGTTCCTGAACAAGTGAGCCAAAGTTTGCTACTCACTGAAAAGGCACCCTCCAGCCACTTGAATTCATGCTCCCAGCTGTACGCACCCCACTTACCATGGGGATATGCTATTGATGTTGCACAAGTTTTGGAAGTGGCAGCAGCCATCATCATTCCAACAAAGTCCGAAGCTTCTTTTGCTGATTCGTCCTCACTGTCCATGGCAGAAGCAGTCTTATACTCCAGTAGTCTTCTCTTAATACTCTCATAAATAACAAAATGAATAACAGTTTCAGATATGCCTGCGTAAGATGCTGACATCCCTCTGTAGAAGCCCTTAAGACCATCGGAGCGATAAACTTTGCGGACACATTCAAAAGCGCTCATTCGCTTTTCTCCACGATTCCTAAGAGAAACAACAAGGCACACATCAAACTGGTGCAACTTGAGACTGGAAAATAATTTAACAGCCTACCTGAGTGACACAAGGGCTTAGGAAACATCTCACACTGTCACCAAAGAGGCTCCAGCACAGCACCGAAGCTACCAACTAACAACAACCATGCCCAACGGGGGCTGGCTAACCAGTACAACATTAGGTGTCATGATGGCATTAGGTTGACAGCTGGACTTAATGATCTTGGAGGTCTTATTCAACCTTAATAACTCTATGACTTGACGGCAGCAGCATATGGGCCCTTGAAGATCAGTGATTCTGCCAGCTGAGGTCTCAAGTGAGCAAGTCACAATAAAGCAGAAAATAAACTTGTAAGAAGTTAAAAGGTAACTCATAAAGCAACTGACAAAAAGACACTGCAGACTGTCAGTTATCTCTAGAGATATTATAGGAATGTTTTTCTCAACAGCTAGAAACTAGAGACTGCATTACTGAAGGAAAAAGCATGCATAAGATTAAGCCCAGTCAACATGGGTTTAGGCAGGGTAGGTCTTGCCTGACTAACCTGATCTCCTTCTATGATCAAGTGACTAGACTGGTTGACAAGAGGAAGGCTGTAGACATGGTTTACCTGGGTTTCAGTAAAGCATTCGACACAGTCTCCCATGATATATACTCCTGGTGAAGATGGCAGCAAGGGGCTTTGATAGGAATATACTATGCTGGGTCAGGAACTGGTTGGATGGACGAGCCCAGAGAGTGGTGGTTAATGGTGTCACATCTAGTTGGTGACCTGTTACTAGTGGTGTCTCCCAAGGCTCAGTGTTAGGTCCTGTCCTGTTCAACACCTTCATTGATGATGGGTTGGAATCCATCATGAGCAAATTTGCAGATGACACCAAGCTTGGAGCCCGTATTGATTTGTTGGAGGGTAGGAGGTCCCTGCAGAGGGACTTGGACAGACTGGAGAGATGGGCAGACTCCAATAGGATGAGTTT
>VZRI01007421.1:0-25798 GCA_013397515.1 Upupa epops
GCAGCCTTCCAGGACCTGAAGAGCACTACAGGAAAGCTGGAGTGGGGCTGTGTCCAAGGGCTTGGAGTGGTAGGAGCAGGGGGAATGGTTTCCAGCTGGAAGAGGGGAGGTTGAGACTGGAAGTCGGGAGGAAGTTCTTCACAGTGAGGGTGCTGAGACACTGGAACAGGTAGCCCAGGGAGGTTGTGGCTGCCCCCTCCCTGGCAGTGTTCAAGGCCAGATTGGCTGGGGCCTTGAGCACCCTGGTCTAGTGAGGGGTGTCCCTGCTCATGGCAGAGGGTTTGGGACTGGATGATCTTTAAGGTCCATTCCACCCTGAACTCCAGTATGAATCTCGCTGTCCCTGAGGAGAAAGGTGCTAAACTGCACCTTCCCAAGTTTTCTGGGGAGAAGAAAAGCTTTATAGCTGGTTTGAAATGTCACAGATCTCACATTTCCACCCCTCTTCCAGTTCTATTTGGGACTGAGGTGAGAGTCTGTGTTTTCCTGAGCTGGGAGGATGACAACAGGCAAAGAGCAGCCACTGCTTGCTGCTGTCAGCAACTCTGTACTCACGACCAGTTGCCTTTGGTGAACATCGGCCGGACGCTCCAGGAGGAGCCAAACATGTTGAGAGACTTGGAGAAGCAGTCGTTGTAGATGAGCCCTGTGTAGGTGGAGAACAGTCCCATCAGCAGAATGATGTAGCGGCCGCTGAACACCATGTTGAACATCTAGAACAGAAGCAGAAGGAACAGAGAGCTCGTGAGAACAAGAAGGGTCTCTTAACAGCACAGAAACATCAGGCACCTGCAAGACAAACTTCAGCCCCCCAGACCTCAAAACCTCTACTTCCTCATGGCAGGATTAGGGGTGAGAGGAGTAGCACTGCAGAACAGGTCGCTGGCACCAGTCACCTTACCTCATTGTCACTCTTCTGCGACAGGATACGACTCTCCCTAAGCACCATCCAGACAGCAATCAGAGTCATCAGGATCCCGTGGCCGAAGTCTCCAAACATGACAGCAAACAGGAACGGGAAGGTGATGATCGTGTAGGGTGCTGCAAGAGCAAATGTGATTGTGTAAATTGTGCTGTTTCAATTTCCCACCCAATTCCCAAGCTCCATCTCTGCTTCTGCGGGGTGATAAGAACTCTGACAGCAACTTTCACATAGGACAGACAATACAGAGTCACAGAATGATTGAGGTTAGCAAAGCCCTCTGAGCTCAGCCAGCCCAGCACCTAACAGCACCCCAGCAGCCACCTCAGGGCCACAGCCAGGCTGTCCTGCAACACCTTCAGACACAGGGAATCCCTCACTGGCCTGGGGAGTCCAGTCCAGGCTCTGAGCACCTTTTCCATGAGGAAGGGCTTCCTAACATCCAATGTAACCCTCACCAGACCCTGCCTTCTTGTCCTGGCGCTGGGTGCCTGGGAGAAGAGCCTGACCCCCACCTGACTGCAGCCTCCGTTGAGGGAGCTGGGGAGAGGGAGGCCACCCCGGGGTCTCCTCTTCCCCAGGCTGAAACACCCCCAGCTCTCTCAGCTCCCTTAATCTCCCCTCAGCAGCCTCTCCTTCCAGTCCCTTCCCCAGCCTCGTTGCTCCACCGCACTCATTCCAGTCCTTCCATCTCTTTCTTGCAGTGAGGGACCCAGCACTGTCCCCAGGACTCGAGGGGAGGCCTCCCCAGTGGCCAGGACAGGGAGAGAATGACGTCCCTAGTCCTGCTGGCCACAGTAGTGCTGGTCCAAGCCAGGCTGCCCTATGAGGTTAGAGCTTCAGACCCTCAGGAGCCTGCTGGAAATTCTCTGGGGGTTGGTGGATTTTCCTTAGCGCAGGGGAAGGCACCTGCAGCTGCTCCAGAGAACAGGCTGTTAGCATTCCTCTTGGCTCCTGAAGCTGCAGTCAGGATGTTTCCAGAGGGAGGGCTTCCTTTCCAGGAGGAGAGGGGAGTCAAGTACAGCCGTCCCAGGAGGGGCCCAGCACTGCCCCCAGGACTCGAGGAGAGGCCTCTCCAGTGCCCAGGACAGAAAGACAGAGGCACTGTGAGCAAAACCCTGAGATGGATGCCTGGGACTTCTCTAAACACGACTCTACCTGGATTGATCTCCCGATAAGTTCCGATGCCGTAAGCATCGACGATGTTTTGAAAGCCAGAGGTAAACTTGTTTGTTTTGTTGTACGTTGGTGGGGTCTGATTGGTTTGCATCCTGTTCAGAATAGACGGGACAGTGGATCCGCTGTGTTCCTGGGGAAACAGAGAGAAGGAAGATTGGAAGACCCACCCTTAGAGCACTGGGGGACAAAGGGTGCTGCACAATGGGAAATGTGCTTGAGCAGCTAAGGAAAGCTGCCAAGTTTCCACTGCTCTGGAAGGCAGGGGATGCACTTGTAAGGATGAGCATTGTCTGAGTAGGAGAGACAAGGAAGCTCATGGAAGAGAGAGTTGGTTTCTTAAAACAGCAAAGGAAAGGACTTCAAGACACCCAAATTTCTAATGATAGGACGAGGGGAAATGGCCTCAAGCTGCATCAGGGGAGGGTTAGATTGGATCTGAGGAAGAAGCTCTTTCCTGATAGAGTGGTTGGGCACTGGAACAGCTGCCCAGGGAGGTGGGGGAGTCCCCATTCCTGGAGGGGTTTAAATAACCAAGTAGCTATGGCCCTTGAGGCCATGGTCTAGGGCTTGGGGAGCTGCTGGGATGAGAGCTGACTTGGTGATGCTGGAGGTCCTTTCCAGCCAGGATGATTTATGATTCTGTAACTCCTGTTACTGGTCTGGCTGATGCCCTCCCATCAGCGAGTCCCACGACACTCCCTGCTGCAGGAGTACAAAGTGCAGCCAGGTTAAAGGACACCAACACAGGAGAGTGATGCTCACAGCACCTTCCTGAAGCTAAAGCTTCACTTCCAAAGCGAAGGCCACCACTCCCGAGTGCTAAACTGTTCTCTGTGAGGACCCAACACCCCATCGGGACGGCTCCCTAGAAAAACCCATCGAGCATCACTCACAGTGCCCCTCCTGAGAGCAAACTGGATCGAATCCAGGTCAGCCACCGGACACCAGACTTCAGCAATCAAACACTTCTGGGTGACGTCGATGTTGCACAGGTTCAGGGTGTGGTAGATGGCCTTCATCTTGCGCACTTTGATGAACCACACGCGGAGGTTTTTAGCAGCTGCCTGCAGAACCCTCTGCCGATGGTCCTCTGTTTGGTTCAGCACCTTTCACAGGCACAAAGATGAAGGAAGAATCACTGACCAAGCTCACAGAACCACATGCTGCTACAGAGCTGCTCGATGAGACAGGCATCACCCCACCAGAGCACAACCCGGTGACCCCCTCTCCCCATCCCAGAGAGAGTTTTTAGTCTCCATTCACTTAATTAACTCTGCTAAATGGGTTTAAGGTTTCTTTCCAGGGATTCTTAGTGACTGCTTTCCCCTTCCAGCTCCAAGGTCAGTAGATCCTTCAAACAATGAACTGGTCAGAGATCAGAGAGAACAATTCTTCCCCCCACACCCAGGTTAAAAGAGCGGTGGAGGGTTTGACAAGCGAGGTGTGTGCTGCCTTGTGAAAACACTGGAAGGGCGCTGGATTTGAAGGGAAATGGAGAAAGTTTTTCTCTTGAGGGTGTTTTCCAGGATTGTATCCAACTCCTGCCAAGCCAGATATCCAGCCTGGAAAGTTTGAGACTCAAGGAAAAGGGAGGAAACAGTTGCACCCACAGCTTTGAATCAATCCTGTTGCAGAGTTCTTGTTTTAAGCTGCAAGCCACAGCGCTCAGCCTGGAGACAACTTCTGCAGCAAACAAGCAACCCAAACCTTCTCCTTTGGGTTTCTGAAGCTTCTCAGTTTCTCTAGGTCTCAAATCCCCTCAGTTTTTCTGCATGGTGACTGAGAGGAGAGGAGACCTTATAGCTTTCTACAGCTCCCTAACAGGAGGCTGTAGTGAGGCTGCTGCTGGTCTCTCCTCCCCAGTTCCTAACGATATGATGAGGGAAAGTGGCCCCAAGCTGCATCAGGGGAGGGTTAGACTGGATCTGAGGAAGAAGCTTTTTGCTGAGAGAGTGGTTGGGCACTGGAACAAGGGCTGCCCAGGGAAAGAGTCCTCATCCTTAGAGGGGTTTCAAAACCTAGTAGCTAGAGCACTTAAGGCCACGGTCTGGGCTTTGGGGAGCTGTTGGGATGAGGGCTGGACTTGGTGAAGCTGGAGATCCTCTCCAGCCATGAGGATTCGGTGAGCCCCAAAGAGTTCCAAGCTGGCACCCAGGTGATCTGTGTGTGTGCCAGCTAGTTATTTCACCCACACTCAGGCTGATGCACAAGAGATTAAGCTGTAAAGCAGAAGCTCTTCAGGACAGCACAACGTGAAGAGGCAGCAAAAGAAGCAGCCAAGTGGAGGTCAGCAGAGTTATCTCAACTTGGAAAGAAAGTTTAAGGGTTTGCAAAGTTCTTGCAGGTGAACAGGCAGGGTGAGGGGAAACACTGCATCTCCTCACACATGCACATTCTTCCCTGCTCCCTGCCTGGTGGTTCCCTGTCGATGCTGCTCTTACATCAACAAACTACTCAGCCCTCCAGAAAGATGCAACCACCCCACCAGCTTAATCCTGACAAACAACTGAGCAGAGTCCCCAGACATCTTTCTTGCATCAATGAGCTGCTGGTCTAAAGGTACTTAGAGCTGAAAATATCATCATCTAATAGAGCCCCAACCTCTGCTGGTTTCACAGGATCTAGGGAAGCTTTCAGCTAGTTTATTATTGAAGAATAAAGAAGCCCAGGCATTGATCCCAGTTATTTTACCATCTGCAGATCATCAATTCTGGTGTTGACACCAGATGCCATTTCCTTCCGCTCCTGCGGTGTTTCTGGGCATGGGTAGAGGGAGGCACGGAATCTGAAAGACATGCAAGGCACCTTAGCAACAAAGAGAGGAGGAGGATAAACTGTCAGGGAGATAGATGGCTGAGCCTGAGCACAGAAACAAAGCAAGAAGCACCTTAAGGGAAGTTTCTGCTCAGCAAAGGCTGCGCTTTAGGCCAAAGCAGGAGCTGAGCGCTTAGGAAAATGGAAGTGGGAGAGAGCCCTCTGTTTCCTGTGCTGACAGTGAACCCGTGGCACCGTCACAGTGCTGAGCAGCCACCCCAACTCAGGGTGCTGCTATCACAACGATGCAGCTGCTGCTAGGAGTCGCCGCTGCTGGTCTCCCCTGTGAAAATCACCACCCGCCGACACCTCACCGGGTCTGTCTGAGGGTTCAGCTCATCAACTCCCTTGGAGCTTGGGCTTCCTCTAGCACAGCACTGATGCTGGAACAGGCTACCCAAGGAAGCTGTGGCTGCCCCATCGCTGGCAGTGTTCAGGACCAGGTTGGATGGGGCCCTGAGTAACCTGATCTAGCGAAGATGTCCCTGCCTGTGCAGGGGGTTGGGACTGGATGATCTTTAAGGTCCCTTCCAACCCCGGCCGCTCTATGATTCTGTGATGACAGGCGTGGGAGTGGTTATTTTGACTGCAAAATAGGTTTCAGCTACTTATGGAACCATTTCATGTGCTGCTGCAGCCTCTGGAGTTGAAAAACATTGCTGTCAACACGTTTCAAATAGCTGAGAGAGCTTGCCCAGCTGTGAGACTGCCATACCCTTCACATATCTTCTTGACTCTGTTCTTCAGCTGGTCACCTTGGAAAAAGATGATAAACACAGACTTGTGCACATAATCCCCCTGGAACAGAAGAGAAGGGGCACTGTAAGAACTCAGCAAGCTACAGAAATCAGCATTCATGCACATTCCAGCACAGCTCTGCTTTACTTTCCCTCTCAATCTGCATGGGGAGGCTCTGGTCTGAGCTGAATCAAGAAGGTACCTCAGCACCAGTGAAACAGTGACATGGGAAGCGGATTTCTTCGCCTCACAAGAGGCTGCACTTGTGCTTGTGGCAGCAAAACGTAGCAGGTTATCTATTCTACACAACAACCCAGCCAGCCATGAGGGGGTCTCTGAGAGAACAGGGATGCAACACAATCTTTACCAGTCCTGGCTGCGCTCAGCTCAACTACAGAAGCAGCAGCAAGCTGTGAAGTGAATGAGAACACAATGAAGTGGAGTTAAACAGCTCTGGTTCTCTGGGGAGGCTGCGGGCACATTCTTTGTTCAGCTGTTTTCACCTCAGCCAGGTCCCCCTTCCTGCATTTGTTGAAGAGTTATTGTTCTGCCTCGCTTAGGAAACTTGAACGTAATGCTTCAGGAATCACTAGGCTAGGCCTAACCTCAGCTCAAGGAAGTGTTGCACAACAGGAACAAAGTCTCTCCCTAGCAGACAGATAACTCAACAGGTCAACCACCAGCAGTTGGTGGGGTGAAAGAACGAGTCAGCTCTACAGGAGAAACAGCGAGGCAGATACTCTTCTCTCTCTGTGTCCCAGTACAGCCAGCAAACAGTGCTTCTTTGCACTGGTGAACAGCAAGAGATCCCCCCCTAAACTGGGCAGTGCCCACTGATTTGAGTGAAGGAGACTAAAACAGAGCCAACAACAACCTCTACTACCTTCTATCTGTGATAAAGTCATCTCTGGAGGGTGTTTGTGTTCTTGATCAGTAGTTTAAGAACAACCCAGAGGTCTGAGTTCAGAGTAAATGATCTACAGATGTTACACTGCTTAACATCTTCCAAGGGCGTTCCTGTGCTCGTTCAGAGCTGCTCAGAAGAGCTGCACTTGCAGTTGGTGCCACAGACGCAACCCTGCCTTGCTGCAGCCTTGTTCTGAGCTGTTTCCCCCCCACACTTTCCATACCATTCGCCACCCATCCTGCTATTTTTGTTCTAATCGAGTGGGAAAGCATTTGTCACTGGAACCTCAGAGGCTGCAGGTGGCTGCTGTGAACCACAAACACAGAGCTCACCGAGGGCCAGCGGCAAAGATCTAGAGATCCGAGATCCTTTTACACCTCTGACAGTTTTGCTGCAGCCAACAAGAGTTTCCTTTTACCGTCACGGGATCCTCCAGGGGGTTCTCGATTTCCGCCTGACGCAGGAACACGTTCCCTCGGCACACTC
Source organism: Upupa epops (assembly GCA_013397515.1). Classification (NCBI taxonomy): domain Eukaryota; kingdom Metazoa; phylum Chordata; class Aves; order Bucerotiformes; family Upupidae; genus Upupa; species Upupa epops. Next base: position 7,047 of record VZRI01007421.1, read on the forward strand.
GCCACAGCATGCGCTCAAACGTGGGGATCCGCTCGCGGTTGATCACGCCGGCCACAAACCTGCCCAGGGGACAGCAGAGAGTCACAGGAGAGTAGATAACAGGATAATAGAGTCACCAGATAAAAGCAGCCCACGGTGCTGTTACCCGAGCCGTAGCGGGGCTCCTCTTCCCATCTCACTCGGTTCCAGGAGCGAAGAGGATTCCTCCAACAGGTCTGGATCCGCCATCTGCTGATGATGCAATTCAGCCTGAATTCACAAATCAATATCTAATGAAACCAGTTAGTGGCATGCAGGGAAGGAGGAACCAGGAGACAGCTTGGGGAGATGAGAAAAGGGATAAAGAAATAAAAGGAAGGAAGGAAAAGAGAGCAGAAAGAGGAACTAGAAAAAACAACAAGGATCACAGGAGAAAGGAGGAAAACAAGAGGGGAAGTGGAATGGCTCAGCGAAGCTTTCACACAAGAGGGGTCTGAAGGTTGCAGCCACCACAACAGAGGGGCTGTGGGGTATCTAAGTCTGAAGAAAGGCAGAATTCAAAACAGTTTCTCAAGTTTTAAGTACAAGTGATGTTCCCAAGAACCATTTTAACAGCACAAATCAGCCCGATTTCATCTTTCCCTAGACCTTAACTAGAGAAAAACGTGATGGTGGCAGCTGATTCCTTCTTCTTGCACCTCTTGGGCATCTTCTGCACACTAACAGAGATGCGAAAGGAGAGTTCAAGAGGCACCTGGGGAATGATCTTTGTATGGGAAGTAGCCTGGGAGCAGTCTCATCCTAGGCCACAGGAGAATGATGCTCAGGTAAATCTCCACCAGAGGGTTTAACTGACCTCAGGGGAGCTGCAGCACCACAACCCTACAGCCAGGTCCCTGAGATCTGGGTGTCCCATGCGTCAGACCTCTGCTCGAAGCAAAGGCAACACCTCTGTCATCTGTCTGATTGTTTGGTCGCTGTGAAACCTCCCCATCAGTGCAGACAGAGAGTCTGGATCAATGACAAACCTGCAGGTACTTTACTGGATGGTCATTTTCTTCCCTGGCTTTACAAACCAGTTTCAAACCAAACTACTGCATCAAATCTTCTCACTCCTCAAGATGTTCAACCTTGTTCACTCTCTGCATCATTTCCAGAGGCACTGAGGGGGCAGGATGACCACGGTCCCGTTTTTTGACTGGCCAGACAGTTTTATGCTGCTCCTTCACTGCAATTCATCTGTAGGATAGAATTCTTGGGAATACAGCTTGTAAGTGCCAGCAATTCCAGTCAGGAAGGATGCCCAAGTCACATCCTCATGCACCTTCTTCACACTTCTTTCACCCCGACGTGTCAGCAACTTCTACTTCTGCAGCTTCTATCACAAACTGAGGGCAACTACAGCTCCTCTGGGCACAACCACAGGGTCAAACTCTACCCTGTGCTCTATCAGTGTAGAGGTCTGGCATCTGGGCAACAACCACCCCAGGGACCAGGATAGGGTGGGGACAGACCTGCTGGAGAGCTGCCCTGGAGAAAGGGACCTTGGCGGGGGGCAGACTTGGTGGTCAGCAGGATGGCCAGCAGCTAGCAATGGGCCCTGGTGGCCAAGAAGGCCAGTGGCACCCAGGGGTGGATGAGAAGGGGGGTGGGTTAGGAGATCCNTTGGAAAGGAAGGGTATCAGGAGGAAGGAGCCAAGCTCTGCTCAGGGGCACCCCATGCCAGGACAAGGGGCACTGGGTGTCAGCTGGAACAGAGGAGGCTCCACATCAAGAGGAGAAGCAACTTCTTCCCAGTGAGGGTGCCAGAGCCCTGGAAGGGGCTGCCCAGGGGGGTTGTGGAGTCTCCTTCTCTGGAGCCATTACACGCCCACCTGGCCTGTTCCTGTGCCACTGGATCTCGGGGCTCCTGCTGTGGCAGGGGGATCGGACTGGATGACCTTTTGAGGTCCCTTCCAACCCCAAACACTCTGCAATTCTGTGATCAGGGGGCTCTCCACCACAGGGCAATTGAAGGCACCTTGTAAAATACACCTGAAGGCAGAGTTTGACCCTGGCACACGCACAGCACATGCACTCACACAGAGCACAGCCACGAAGAAGCATGGAGCAAGCTGAATGACACAGCCTACTTCCTCAGCTGCACAATAGTTGCAGCACAACTCCTGCAGTGAGAAGCTCTGCAACGGGAGTTTCAGTCGGGTGGCAAAGAAGAGCAGGTACCATGCACTGGAAGAGCTTTTTGCAGGGCTGACATCCAACACAGCTCAACGACTCCACACACACTCACACAGAGAGGACTTGCTTTAGCTCTCTGATGTTACAGAAGTGGTTTGGAAATTCTGGGTTGGGAAAGCAACAAGAAATCCCGGATCCTTTCACCTTGAAGGCAACTGGTTGCAACATCACCAGCTGAAGGAACAGTTTTGCTTCATACAGAACACAATGAGAAAGGAGTCGGCTGCCTCGAACCAAACCACACAGAGCACAGGCCACCGTGAGGCTGTGGATCCAGATTTCAGGGTGTTCAACACCGAATCAGTTACAGTTTTAAGGGGCTTGGATTGTATTTATTGGTGATAAGGCTGTCCCTCGGATCTCTCGTGTGAGGTGCAGCACGTTTTAGCGTGTGAGACATTAAAGAAGGACATGGGGCAAGGGAGAGCTTTGGCTGGGCTTCCCTGGAGAGCGATTCTCAAACAGGTTCAGGGTGTCCAGTACCCTGCTTAGAGGGGCTGAAATCAAAACAGGCAGCTTGAAGAAATTTGGATTACACCAGTTTTACTAAACAAGAACTTTTCTGCACCAGGGCTGTTTGCATAACGACCCACTCTGTGTTGTTTAAATTCTTCTCTCCACTGCTTTGCTTTGATCACACCCTTTCCAGCCAGGAAACAGCCCAGCAGCTTCAGCTCTGGTTGGGGAAGGGTAACTAAAGCAGCCTGTAAGACTCAACAGAAATAAAAACCTGAGAGACTAAGGAATTGAAAGAGCTCTCTCTGAGCACAGCACAGAGAAACAAGGCTCGAGGGAATTCCCTCTAAGGGCTTTCATCAGCAGAGAGTGAGCTACAACTTTCATTGGGGAGTTTTTTTACTACATCAGGTCACTCAGGGTTGGAAAAGCCCAAAGCTTCTGGGTGCCAGTAAATAGAAGGCAGAGCTGTGATTACTGAACGATTTAAAATCACTTTCTGGGCACCCAAGACGAGCACCTGCAGTCTCTCGACTGTCTGGGATGGAGCCAGATCGCTACCACAATCTCATACAATTCAAGCCCCTCTTCCAGTCACAGACAGAACAAAACAAAATCAACCTTCACAAGGACCAAAAGGGATTCATTTCACCATCAAAGCAATTAACCCAGAGCTTAGGCAGAAAGGACAGATGCAAAACAAACAGAAAAGCAGATGGCAGAAGAGTTGGAGGAAGGAGAAGGGGACTGCATGCCATTAACCATTACTTTTCCAGTCTTCTTTTACGCTCACAGGCTAGGCAAAGCTTTCAGAGAAATCTCTCCAGCTCTACTGCTCTTCCCAAGCAAAGACAAGAAGACTGAGAAAAGGAGCAGAAATCATCAACATGGTGCGTTGGAACGAGAAATGGCTGCTTGGACCCGAGCCAGCGCTCGCATGAAGAACCGGGGACACGTCCTGCTACTCCCCCCCCCTCCCTCCCTCCCCCAGAGCAGAGCTAACCCCCAAGGAAAAGCTATTCGGATCCTTAGCCATTTCTTGTGCAACACATGACTGTGAGTATCACCATCTTAACTGCAAGTTATCCAAGTCTTCAAGTGTTGAAGGTGCTGTGCAAACGACAGCAGGAAGGATCCATGAAAGGAGGAACCATGGAGCACCCAAGGCTCAAAGCCCTGGAGCAGCTGCTGGCTGTTTCACTCTGTAAGCTGGAAATTTTACCTTTTCAACACCTCTTTTGCACTGAACTCTACCCAGGAGCTGCTCAGTTTGCTGTTACAGGCAGCAGCTTCGCTCTCATTCGGGTTTATGATGACACAAAACTGCTCTCACAGAGGAGCAGGAACACAACTCAATGTCTCGGGGCCAGTTCCTTTGAGCCCGATGCGAGCTCCCTCCTGGGATCCAAATGGATTTGGATCTTTACATTGATTGAGATCACACTGCACCTAAAGAAAAGCAGTAGGCAGCTACAACAGGGGAAAGTAATCAATAAAACAGTAATGAATGAAAGAGCTCAAGGGCTCTGGCTGTGCTCAGGGAGAGCAGGCAGCAGCACCCCAACGCTGCTGAGGACTCGATTATCAGGGTAACACTGTCTGTCCAAGGAGACACTGGGTAAGTGGACGTTCAACACTCGAAGACAAGGGCTTTTTAATCTGAAACCAACCCCATGACCAATGGTCCGATCACACGAGCAGCAGTATCTGTGTCAGCAGTGACTAAGACTTGTGTTGGCACAAGAGCAACCCTAAAGCCTGAACTGGCAGCATCCTGCGCCAGAAAAACCACCCCCAAACCATTAGATAAAAAGGGGTGAAGTCTGCAGGAGCTCAGCTTGACCTGACCACAGCCTCTGTAAACACCAGAAGCAGCATCCATCATGAGCTCTTTGATCAGATCCTGGGATTAGAGGAAACAAGGGCACAGACCCTGCAAAAACACATCCTTACAGCTCTGAGAAACAAGCAGGAGCTCTCTGGATGTTTAAGCTTTGAACAAAGGACTGTGTCTTCTCCCAAGCAGGTTTCATGTTGGTGTCATAAATGGCCTCCCCTCGAATACTGAGGGCACTGCTGGGCCACTCCCTTCAAGAAAGAGATGGAAGGGGTGGAGTGGGTGCAGAGGAGCAATGAGGCTGGGGAAGGAACTGGAAAGGCTGATGAGAGGCTGAGGGAGCTGGGGGGGTTCAGCCTGGAGAAGAGGAGACTCAGGGGGACCTTCGTCCTCACTTCAATTCCCTGAAGGGAGGTTGCAGTCAGGTGGGGGTTGGGCTCTTCTCCCAGGCACCCAGCACCAGGATGAGAGGGCAGGGCCTGAAGCTGCCAGGGGAGGGTTAGGTTGGACGTTAGGAAGCCCTTCCTCATGGAGAGAGCCTGGGCTGGACTGCCCAGGGCAGCGGGGGAGTCCCCATGTGTGACAGTGTTGAAGGACAGCCTGGCTGTGGCCCGAGTGCCCTGGTGTGGCCACTGCGCTGCTGTTAGGTGCTGGGCTGGCTGAGCTCAGAGGGCTTTGCCAGCCTCAGTCATTCTGGTTTCTGTGACATCAAAGAAGCTCCTCTCATTTCCAGGGAAAAAAGCTGCTAGGAAGATTTTAAATGGCTGATTTGCTCCAGAAATTCCCTCTGAAGTCTTTAGGATTTGATCAAAGGCTCAATAAATCAAATAAGAGAATCAACTAGCCCTTCAGTGGACTTTGCATTGTGACCCTAATCAGTAATCTCCACAAAAATTTCAAAGGCTGGAAGAGAACTGAACTGTTCAAAGTGAGGGGCAACCATCTATCTGCAGACTCAGCACACAAACTCTCCCCTGCTGGAGGAAGAGCTCAGCATAGCCCCTTGTTTTTGGTGCTGTGTGATAACCACAAGCACCTTAATTATCCTACCCAAACCACTGCTTAACCCCAGCCCAACCCAGAACATCACGAGAGGTAAATCATGAGTAGCTATGTGCACTGCATGAGAAATGAAAAATAATCAGAGCAGCTTTCTTAAAGCACAAAAAGAACCCTGCTGCCCAAACCAGCAACTAAAATCAATCTCTTTGAGAATAAAAATGGGAACTTGTGCAAGAAGAACCAGCTCCCCAAGCGTTCACCCGCCCCTCGGTATTCTGACCTCATCGAAAAACTGCTGAGTTTTACGCAGTATAAACTTTAGCTCTGTCAGCTCCAAGAAGTTCCTCTTCAGGGCTTCCTGGTTTGTGTTGATTTCTTTAAGCTCGTTTTCAATTTTCTCAAAGTTTGCCTGAAAGAGGTGAAAAGGAAAGGGGAAAAAAACCCACCAACAGGGTTAAAACCATGGTCTGGGTAAGTGCTGTTAAGTCTGTTGAAAGCAAGGAGAGTATTTTACAGAATCACAGGGTAATCCTGGTTGGAAAGGAGCTCTCAGATTTCCCAGTCCAAGAATCCCCACCTCAACAAAACCCCTCNGCTTCTGTCAGCAGGCACCAAGGAGAAGAGGCCAACAGCCTTGAAGAGGTGAGATTGAGGTTGGACATGAGGAAACAATTCTGTGCTGTGAGGGTGCTGAGATGCTGGAACAGGTTGCCCAGGGAAGCTGTGGCTCCCCCATCCCTGGTAGTGTTGAAGGCCAGGTTGGATGGGGCCTTGAGTAACCTGCTCTAGGGAAGGAGCCCTTGCCTCTATAGGAAGACTGGGTATCTTTAAGGTCCCTTCCAACCCTGGCCATTCTGTGATTCTGTGATCTCAAAGCTCTTCATAATCAGATGTTTAAGGGCTGAATTTCAAACTCAATATCAATAAAACCCCGTCAAAACCTTAACACAGACCAAACAAACCAGGAGGGTCAAACAGGTCTTGATTCATTTGCCTGTAAATTCAGTGGGAATCTACCAAGGCAGCCGATTTCCTCTGTGTCTGTCACACAGTCCTTGAGCCTCTCACACATCATTACCTCCAGGTCAATCATGTCACGGGGAAAGGGCACCTCTGGGTTTTCACCGGTGTCCATGATGGGAATGTTGGCTTTTTTAATCTCCTTCTCAACAAACCCTGCAGAGACAGCATCGTTCATGTTAATTAACTGAGCCATCGATGCCAAACTGTCAGCACAACTCCCCACCCAGCCTGATCGGGAGCTGTGAATTCTTTCACCCAGTGTTCACAGATGGCACCACTGTGTTAAGGTTATCTCTCAGGCAAGAAGCTGCTGGAAGGAGCAGGTCAAGCTGACACAGCAGAGGGCTGCTGTCAGGGCTCAGCTCTAACCCTGCCTGATGGGTTTAGCCCTTGGTTTTTGGTTTCTTCGTCTCTTTCCACTAAAAGCTACAGCCAGAGCTGCATCAAACCCAGAGGGAGGGACAGACTTACGCAGCTTTCGGTCCATCTCCTCGCATCGCCGCACTTCATTGACGAACTTTCGTTGGAACACATTCACGTCCGGGTTCAGCTGTAGAGAGAAACACGGTCCTGAGACCCCCGCAGCAGGCCCGGGCGAGAGGGGCGGGGAAGGCCGCGCCCACTCAGCCTGCTGGAGGGAGCAGAGAGCAGCAGCAGCAGCAGCAGCGGCAGCGGCTATTCCGGGCTGCGGGGGAATTGCTAGGAGGTGAACGGGGGTCCCGGGTACTCACGTCGCGGAACTGGACCTTGCCCAGCTCGCCCAGCTCGCTGACGCAGCAGTACGCGGCCTCAGACTGGAGGAAGAGCTGGGCCAGGGTCATCTCCTCGCTGCGGAATAGCTCCCCCATGGCGGCCCCGGGCCCGCCGCGGCTTCTGTATGGAAAAGGCCGTGAGAACGGTCTGAGGGGGCGGTGCGCAGAGGGCTTAGGCCGGGCCGGGCCGGGCAAGACCAGGCCAGGCCAAGCCGGGTCGGGTCCGGTCCGGTAAGGCCGGTCAGGCCACCGCAGGCTCCCCGCGCTCCCGGGTGAAGGCTGCGGCGCCTGGTAGGCACCGGTAAAGCCCCGCCAAGCCGCGACAGGCCCCGCTCCACGCCATTACCTGCCGCTGTCCCGCTGCGCCCGGTCCCGCCGCCGCCACTACCAGCCGCTCCGCAGCGTCTCCGGCTCTGACGTCACCGCGCGCGGCCCGTGTCACGTGGGGGCGTCTCCTAGCGACGGCGCCCTGCGGCCGGAAGTGACGTCAGAGGGCCGGGCCTGTTACCGCGCACCGGGCCCGCTCTTCTGCAGGGCGGTGACGTCACTCTCCAATAAAGTGACGTCACTGTGATGGCAGCCGACGGGCGCAGCGGGACCTCTCCCGGCGCTGGGACACTAGTCAGTCCAAACACTGCCCTTTCAGCCCTTCCGTGAGGCCTCACCGGGGCGGCCGCGGCCTCTGGGCAGAGACCGGACCCCCCGCTATTGAACTGCGAGTCCCCTCAAGGCCCAGTTCGTCCCCGCTAGGTAAAACGGGGCTGCTCGTTGTAACTGGCAGAGGCCGGGCCAGGAGGCCATGGGCGTTGTTGGATTCTATGGGCACCAGTGGGGTGTGGGGGGCTTCTCCAGCTCACAGTCACTGTGGTTTGTTCCTCCAGGCCTTGGCCTCCGCTGCTGGGCTGCAGGTGGAGGGGTGAATGGTGACACCCGCTTGTGGACAGTTCACTGAGGCTGAACTCTGCGAGGACAGGCCCTTCTGTGTCCCATAAGGTTTAACAAGGCCAGGTGCAGGGGCCTGTAGCAGGGTCAGAACTGTCCTGTCAATCCAGGCTCTGGGAGGAGGATATTCTGAAGCAGCCTTGAGGGCAAGAACTTGGGGGGACTGGTTAATGAGCAGCTGGACAGGAGCAGACAATGAGCTTGGAGCCCAGAAGGCCAATCGCATCCTCGGTTGCATCAGCAGTAGTGTGGCCAGCAGACTGAAGGAAAGGATTCTGCACCTTTGCTCTGTCCTGGTGAGATGTCACCTGCAGTCTTGAATCCAGCTCTGGAGCCTCAGTACAGGAGGGACCTGGTAGAGTGGATCCAGAGGAAGCCACAAGAATGCTCAGGCAGCTGGAGCCCCCCTTGCTATGAGTACAGGCTGAGGGAGTTGGGGTTGTTCGGCCTGGAGAAAAGAAGGTTCTGGGGTGACCTGATAGCGACTCTCCATTCCCTGAAGGGGCTAGAAGAAGGCTGCTCTTTACAAAGACCTGCAGTGACAAGATGAGGGGCAGTGGTTTCCCAGGAGAGAGAGGCAGATGGAAATGGGCTGTTAGGAAGATGTTGTTGAGCAGGTGGGGAGCTGAACAGGTTGCCCAGGGAGGGAGTTGAGGCCCCATCCCTGGAGCTTTTCAAGGGGATGCTGGACAAGGCTGTGGGAAACCTGATTGAGTTGAAACTGTTCCTGCTACCTGCAGGGAGGTTGGAATGGATGACCTCTGGAAGTCCCTTCAAACCTGGATGGTTCAATGATTCTATGATTGTTTGGGCTGGCTGTACCCTGCCCAGACACCCACAACAGTAGTGCAGCTCTAAAACCCCCAGGGCATTGTGATGGTCAACAGTACGGAAGGCTCAGGGCAGGCATGGGAAAGCCAAAGATCAAACTGTACCAACCAGATGGCAGGGAACTGTTGGCATTGGGATCCCAGTGTCCTGTGCTGGCTCCCTGGGGGTGGCTGCCGTTTGCCACCTATTGGCTTTTCCGGGAATGTCTCTGCAGCAGAAAATAGCTGAAATGAAGAGAGTCCCAACATAGAAAATTACTCATCGCATTTTAGCCTGGGGTGTGATCCCTGTGCGCCCCGTGAGCACAGACTGAGGTATACTGGGCACTGGGGAGGCCTTCCCTCGAGTCCTGGGGGCAGTGCTGGGCCCCTCAATTCAAGAAAGAGATTAAGGGGCTGCACTGGGGCCAGAGGAGCAACGAGGCTGGGGAAGGGACTGGAGGGAAAGGCTGGTGAGGAGAGGCTGAGGGAGCTGGTGGGGGGTTCAGCCTGGAGAAGAGGAGACTCAAGGGGGACCTTCTCCTTCTCTCCAACTCCCTGAAGGGAGTTTGCAGTCAGGTGGGGGTCAGGCTCTTCTCCCAGGCACCCAACCCACCCAGGACCTGAAGCTGCCAGGAGAGGGATAGGTTGGCTGTTAGGAAGCCCTTCCTCACAGAAAGGGTGCTCAGAGCCTGGACTGGACTGCCCAGGGCAGTGAGTGAGTCCCCATGTGTGGAGGTGTTGAAGGACAGCCTGGCTGTGGCCCTGAGTGCCCTGGGGTGGCCGCTGGGGTGCTGTTAGGTGCTGGGCTGGCTGAGCTCAGAGGGCTTTGCCAGCCTCAGTCATTCTGTGATGCTGTGTTTCAGTCTCATCTCTCTTGGCTATCGAGAGCAAACACAAGTCCTTGCTTTGTTGTTTTCACTGGTTCTGTCCAGACTGACCTACTCAATCTGATTTTTTTCTTTAAATTATTCTCAATTAGGGCAGCAGAAGCACAGAGGTTGCACTGAGCTGACACATGGAAGTGGTCTAGAAGAGCACTGTCCTGCCTCCATTCCACTCTGGATATGAAACTCCACAGGCAGAGACCTGGGGAATCACAGAATCAGAATCACTGAGGCTGGACAAGACCTCTGAGATGATCAAAAAGACCTCTGAGATCAGCAAAAAGACCTCTGAGATGATCAAAAAGACCTCTGAGATCAGCAAAAAGACCTCTGAGATGATCAAAAAGACCTCTAAGATCGTCAGACTTCCAAGATCACTAAAAGACCTCTAAGATGATGGAAAATATCTCTGCCCTCCCAGGCAGATGTCCCCAGTGAGAAACCCCTGCAGAGCCCCAGTGCCTGCCCGGAGGGAGCGTTTGCATGGAGCTGACTCATCAGCAGCAAACTCTGGAAATAAATCCTCAGGAAAAAGGTCTCTCCAGGGAAAAAGAGGATTTAGAAAGGAACCTGTTTTGAATACAGGACACAATAGCCATTGTGGGAGCCACTGAGCTCCCAAACAGAGCACAGAGCACCCAAACGCGGATCAGCAGTGCTGGGTGGGTGCAGCAGCAGAGCAGAGCGAACTGTCACATGGAAGGGGACACGGGGCATGGAAAGTGCTGACTGTCCCACACATTCATCATCAAACAATGTTCCTGCCTGGCTGCTCTGGGTTTCCCAGCCCTGTGTGTTGGGAATGAGTGGGTGTTTCTCCCCTCATGTGGTCTGAGGGAGGGTGGGCACGGGGAAGGGGCTGCAGCAGGGCAGGATGTTCCTCCAATCTGCCACCCCTGAGCGGGCAGTGAGCTGAGGGGGTTTGGGTTCCAGCTTCTGCCAACACTGTGAACAACTCTGAGCTGCTCTGTGTCCATAAAAGCATAAGTCAGGTTATCTCTCCCCTGAGTTCCCCAAAACTTGGTGAAAGGAGCTGCCATGGGGGGTTGTGGAGTCTCCTGCTCTGGAGACTTTGAAACCTCTCCTGGCTGTTCCTGTGTGCTCTGATCTAGAGGATCCTGCTCTGGCAGGGGGGTTGGACTGGATGATCTCTAGAGGTCCCTTCCAAGCCCTGACACTGTGATTCTGCTGAAGCCATCAGGGTTTGCACCGCTAGAGCCTTGTGTAACACAGTGTGTCTGGGTGTTGCTCGTGAGCAGGGCTTTGCAGGGGATGTGTCAAAGCATGTCCCACACTTAGGACTCCAGTGACTACATGAATCGATGGGCAGAACTGGGAGCTGCCTTCAGGCAGGAGCAGCCCAGCTGCTTGTCTTCAGGGGTGACTTCTATTTATCATTTAAATCTGCCTCGAGACACTCAGCACACCCAGTGCTGGGTGCACACACCTACTGGGAACATCCACGCACAGGGGGAACAGGTGGTTTTCTGATCTAGACCTTAAGTTCTGTAACTCCTGACTCTAAATGTCTTCAGCCTATTGAAAACCAGAGTCCTACAGTCCTGGAAAACCACAGCTCAGGACAGGCAGGAGCTTCCCAGCTGAAGTTCCCAGTCAAACTGGCCACGAGTGGCTGTTTGGGCCAGTCATCCCTCATTGTCCCAGGTGGTTCCTTTCTTTCCATCAGCTTCCTGAGCCCCTTTTACTCATGGACTTTGTTTTTTCCTCTCACTACTAATGGTGCCTTTAAACTTTCAGTAAGGAGGAGGCGGTTGTAGTCTCCAAGCTGCACATTCCTCACCCCGCCGTGCCTGTGTTTGCATGCGCAGCCATCGCCTCCCCTTCAACTATTTTAATCATTCCAGGGAGGGTGGGTCACCAGGAATTTGGCAGAGGGCTCCGAGCTCCCTTCTCCAACCGAGGTGGAGTCAACCAATGACCAGTAAGCCTGGAAAATTTTGCAGGGCAGTTTCACGGGGCGGCCTCGCAGCGCTGTGCCATTTGAATCGCAGCACAGACATCCGCACGCTGCGCTCTCCGCTCCTGGCGTCGCTCCCAGCGCAGAGTTTAGCTGAGGCTCGGGTTTAGTTTTCCCTCCTCTCTCTCTCTCTCCTTGCAGTCACAGCTTCTCCAGGCTCTGCTGGCCACAACTCCCGGGTGATCATGGAGGATACCACCTTGCAAATCATTGAACCACCAACCGTTTCTGAGGCCTCGGAGGAGCAGGCACCCGAGGAGCCCATCAAAACCGATCAGATCAATGGGGTGATGGTGTTGACCCTTCTGGACAAGATCATCGGAGCGGTGGATCAGATCCAGCTGACCCAAACACAGCTGGAAGAGAGGCAGCAGGAGATGGATAGCGCAGTGACCAGCATCCAGGGAGAGCTCACCAAGCTGACTAAATCACACACCACCACCAGCAACACCGTCAACAAGATGCTGGAGAAAGTGCGCAAGGTGAGCGTCAACGTCAAGACCGTCCGGCACAACCTGGAGAAGCAAGCTGGGCAGATAAAGAAGCTCGAGGCCAACGAAGCGGAGCTCCTCAAACGTAGGAACTTCAAAGTCATGATCTACCAGGTAAGGAGCTGTTTCACTGCTGCTTTCTGTCCTGACAGCGGGTGTTTTGGTCGCCGCGGGTCTTGTCACGCAGTGCGATGGGACCGCTGCTCTCTCAAACCGCCCTGACTCTGGGGGTTCAGAGTGAGATGGGGGTGAAGGGGCTCTTTGATCTAGGATTGACTGTTGTCTCTGTGCTCAAAACCAATGAAGAGAGGCTGCTCTCAGCAGCCCTGAGCTGTTGCAGTGCTGCAGAAGTAGTAAAAGCATTTCATTTTACTGCTTAAGCTAAATAAAGCACAAGAACGTGGGGGATCTGCGAGGGGGATTGTAAAGCCGCCCGCCAACGTCTGTCCTACAGAGAGACAACAAGTGTATTGCTGCGAGGACAGCGGCAGTCCTCCAGCTCTGTGACACGCAGCTGGTAACAGTGAGAGGCAGTAACCCCAGCGTCGGGGTTAATCTCACTGACTCGGGCGATAGAGACATCAGAGTGAGCGCAGCTCAGCTCCCGCAGCTCGGGGCTGCCTTTGCCCTTGTGCTGGTGCCCATTGCCTCGCTCTTTTCTTCCTGCAACCTGCCAGGCTTGAATCCTCTAGTTGTCTGATTTCAATCGCAGCGTTGGGCTGCTTCGTCTGCAGCCCCCGAGCTAAGAGATAGATTGTTGGCTTCATATTAAAACAAGAGGAAAGAGAGGAAGGTACTTCTGCCCCTCCTGCCTGGAGCTGCCCTGTGGTATCGCACGTTGGGTCATGGAAGAAAAGAGAGTGAAAGAGTTAATGACTCCATTCAAAGCCTCTGGGTTAATAATAGAGAAGCATGGAGTGTGCTGCTGCTTACAGGAAGGGAGAGAGTGAACCAGAAAACCAAGGGAAAGCTCTGCTTGGTGCTGGGTCTGAAGGGAGAGGAGCGCTGGCTGTAATCGGCTCAGGAATCCCGCGAGTGACGGGGCCGGAGGAACTGCTTCAGAGCTTAAGCAGTTGTTGTTGTGCTCGGCCTGAAGGGCTGAAAGACTCCAGGTTGTTTGGGTCACGGGGGCCACACGACCCGTTAGTTATCGGTAATTAGTTAGTTAGTTAGGTAGTTATGTCTTGGTGGCATTTATCAATGGCAGTATTGATTTATTACATTTATTAATGAAATCATTTCCTTGTTACATGAATTTCTCACACTATTACATTTATTTACGACCTTATTTCATCGGGACATTAATTCAAACGTCATTTATTGCATTAATTTCTCCCATTCTTTATGAGATTCTTTATCTATTCAAGGTATTCATGAAATTATTTCTTCATTACATGAATTTCTCACATGATTACATTTATTTACGACCTTATTTCATCGGGACATTGCTTAAAAAGTTCTTTATTGCATTAATTTCTCCCATTCTTTATGAGATTTTTTATTTACTCAATGTATTCATGAAATTATTTATTTATTACATTAATTTCTTAACCCTTATAAATTCCATTATTTAATCTTTACATTGTTTATGACTTTATTTATTATGAGCATTTATTAACTTATTTACTGATGGCATTAATTTATTACACTTTATTACATTTATTCATTAACTTATTTGTTAATTACATTTATTCATTACATTATTTGCTAATTACATTACTTAATGCAATTATTCATTATTCATCATTTATTTATTACACTTATTACATTATTTATTACATTTTGATTACATCTTGATTACATTTATTAACTCCATTATTTAATCATCACATTGTTTCAGACATTGCTTATTTATTACTTGTATTTATTAACTTATTGATGACATTAGTTTATTACACTTCATTACCTTATTTAGTACATTTTTTCATTAAATCATTTATTACGCTAATCTATTACATTTTGATTACATTTATTAATGACATTATTTAATTACATAGTTTCTTACATTATTTATTTATTACATCTCTTTATTAACCTATTTATTACCTTATTTATGACATTATTACATTTATTCATGAAATTCTTTGTTCATTACATTACTTATTACCTCATTTCTTTATTACATTTATCCGTTAAATTATTTATTACACTACTTTATTACATTTTAATTACATTTCTTAATTACATCATGTAATCATTACACTACTTATGACATTATTGCATCTTGTTATGACATTATTTATTACCTTTATTAACTTCATGACATTAATTTCTTACATGATTGTTACATTAATTGATTTTATTTATTAAATTATTTAATGATTACATTATTTATGATATTATTTATGGAATGATGACATTTATTTATGAACTTATTTCTGACATGAGTTTACTACATTTTATCCCTTACATCCTGTAATCATGGTTGAGTTTGAGAGGAGNTAAATGCCTGTGTGCAGAGAGTCTCTCAAACCCAACCTGGGTGATGGGAGTTGAGGAAACTCACAGGGAGAGAGCGAAAAGCCTCAGCGTTTCCTAACTGTCAGAGAGAACAGAGTTAAGATGACATCAATTTCTCAGTTCATCTCCTGCTAGCTCAGTGGTTCCCTTGTCAGCACCTCCTGAAGGTTCTCCTAGCTGCCTCCTCTTGATCCCGGATTTAATTGTGTGATGGGGTGTTGTCACTCCTTTCCAGCTCCACAGTTCCCTCTCCTACTGCTGCAGCCCAACGACCAAAGGTCCTGGGGATCTTAGACCAGAGAACAAGAGACAAACTGAGCTTAAGAGACAAAAGACATCACCTGGAATCAGCAGAGGCTGCAGGAGGGCAGCTGTGGGAAGAACAGGAGATAAAGATAACCTAGAGAGGGCTGTTTGGGTGGTTCCGAGTCGCCAGTGGTTACGGAGGGGTTATTTCAGGAGTGCAAATCGGACCTCTCAGCTCTCAGGGAGGTCAGAGCACCCAGGAGAGCTTTGTTTTGCTGGCTGGATAGATGAGGAGGAAATGAAAGTGGAGTTGTAGTCAGGGAAAGGTGGATCAGTCGAGGTGAAGCTGATGGTGTTTCAGACTCTGGAAGTCACAGGAGCACAGGCTCGCAGACTCCCACTGGGGCCAGGGTTTGGCTGACTAGCTCAGGGCTGTTCCTCACGCTCAGGTTAAGGCGTGCAGGCACCTCTCCTTTACTGGGTCTCCCACTTTTACCTGATCTGCTCTCATTTTTAACACAAAGCAGAGGTTTTTCATCACCAGAAGGGCTTTGATTGTTAAACTTCTATTCTCAAGAAGAGATTTCTACTAAAACCACTCCAGCCCCCTTGGTTTTCGTTTGAAGCTCAAGCAGGGACGATGCTTTCGCTGAGCTGCCGTGTAGCCAGGAGCTCGGTACTGGTGCTCTACCCAGTCACCCTGCTGAAAAGGCTTATGTCAGAGGAGTACGTGCACAGCCCATGGGAACAGAGCTCCTCAGAGCTGCCTTTGTGCTGCTCTGCTTTCAGAGAAATCAGGACACCAACAAATCTGCTCAGAGGGCTGGCTAGGAAAAGCAGACTTCACCCCAACAGCTCCCAGCTTCAGGATGCGGGAATCTGGGGCTGCTGACTGCGTTGTCAGGGCTAACAAAGAGATGGAGGGGCTGCAGCTGGGTCAGAGGAGCAACGAGGCTGGGGAAGGGACTGGAGGGAAAGGCTGATGAGGAGAGGCTGAGGGAGCTGGGGGGGTTCAGCCTGGAGGAGACTCAGGGGGGACCTTCTCCCTCTCTCCAGCTCCCTGAAGGGAGGTTGCAGTCAGGTGGGGGTCAGGCTCTTCTCCCAGGCACCCAGTGCCAGGGCCTGAAGCTGCCAGGGGAGGGTTAGGTTGGATGATAGGAAGCCCTTCCTCCTGGAAAGGGTGCTCAGAGCCTGAACTGGACTGCCCAGGGCAGTGGAGGAGTCCCCGTGTCTGGAGGTGTTGAAGGACAGCCTGGCTGTGGCCCTGAGTGCCCTGGGGTGGCCACTGGGGTGCTGTTAGGTGCAGGGCTGAGCCGGCTGAGCTCAGAGGGCTTTGCCAGCCTCAATCCCTCTGGGATTCTGTAAATCATGGATGTCCCATGCACAAAGCTGCTGGGAACCCAACCGAGGTACCACATCCATCAGCAGAGCAGAGCCTGTCAGTGCTTACGCAAGCCTGGTGTTTCTCCTCCAACTGTTTTGCGATGAGTAAATTCATCCCTGCCGCTGCCAGCAGGCTGGTTCCCTGCAGCCAGACAGTCGTTGCAGCCCTCAGCCTCACGCTCCCAGCAGTGGGATTTCTCAAGGGTGCTGGTCCTTTATTTTAAGGCTCACGTGGGCGCTGAGCTCTGGCTCCTCATGTGCTCTGTTGGCTGCTGGAAAGAGAGTGGCCTTTGTCATCGCGTCCTCACAGACTGCTCCTCTTGCTGCCTCACTCAGGGGGTGTGTGTGTCCCCTCTCTGGGCTCCTCTACGCTGGGGGTGACTCTGGCAGCTGCTCAGAGCTTTGTGGGGTGTGGGAAGAGCTGGGAGAGCAGGGTAGATCGTCTGCTGTGGAGGGTAGGTAGGGCTGGAAGAGGAAATATAAATAGCACAGCTCAGCTTTTGTGCCTCCAGTGGGCCTTATAGGGATGAGAGCAGCAAGACTGGGGATCATGGGGTGGAGGGAAGGGTGATGCTCAAACCCATTCGCTAGCACAGCAGAGGTCAGGCCTGTCTGACCTCACCTCTAGGTCTGGAGGCCTCAACAGACCGAGTGGAGCAGCACAAGAGCTCAGGGCTTGAGCACAGGGCATCCAACCCTGAGTTCTGCAGCTTCTGCTCACTCTGTCCTGGGCTGCAGCCTCTCTGCACCTCCTCACCAGCTCATTCTGTGCCCCAAGGGAGGGGTTTGCTTCAGATCCATCACTGTCACACAAAACCTTGCTGGATCTGATGCCCACAGAGGGTTCATGAGAGCAGTGTGATCTGCAGTGCCCGAGCACTGGACTCTGGCTGCAGTGCGGCCTGCATCAGTGAGTCTGCAGAGCTCCTTACCCCCTTCTTGTAGGAGGACTCATCATGGGCAGAGCTGCTGGCCCTGTCTCAGAGACAAACTGAGAAGGCCAGTGGCATCCTGGCCTGCATCAGCACTAATGTGGCCAGCAGGACTCAGGAGCTCATCCTGCCCCTACACTGGTGAGGTTGCACCTCAAGCACTGGGGGCAGTTTGGGCACCGCAGGACAGGGAGGGGTTGGAGAAGGGGCAGAGAAGGGCAGCTGGGCTGGGGTCTGGAGAACAGAGCTGATGGGGAGAGGCTGAGGGAGCTGGGGCTGCTCAGCCTGGGGTAAGAGGAGGCTGAGGGGAGACCTCACTGCTCTCTACAGCTCCCTGAAGGGAGGCTGCAGTGAGGAGGGGGTTGGCCTCTTCTCCCTAGGGACTGGCGATAGGAGCAGAGGAACTGGGCTCAGGTGGTGCCAGGGGAGGGTCAGGTTGGCTCTGAGGACAAACTTCTCCCCAGGAAGAGTGGGGAGCCCTTGGCACAGGCTGCCCAGGGAGGGGGTGGAGGCAGCATCCCTGGAGGGGTTCAACAACCAGGCAGCCAGGGGTGGGTTGAGGAGCTGGGGTAGGGGTGTAGGGCAGGCAGTTTGACTGGGTGATCTTGAAGGGCTTTTCCAGCCCAGATGATCCTCCTGTGGTACCACAGGAGGGTCTGTGAGCCAGGCTGAAGCACAGCAGTGACTCCCCAGCTTCTCACCCCTCGTTTGGCCCCTTTAACCCCATTTGGGCTAACGTTACCCTCTCGACTCTGCCAGATCATCCCCAGCCTGTAAAGCACCTGGAGAATTTTGAGTCTGTTACCCAGCTGCAGGAGAAGACAAAGCCCAGAAACAAAGAGGCTCAGCGTCAGTGAAAATCAAATATTTAGAATGAAGAGGCTCAGGGTGTTTAATCTTGAGCTTCGGACGAGGGTGCTGATGTCAGGATCTGCACAGATCCCTCTGCAAATCATCTGAAAAGCAAACCAGAGGCAGCTCTGGGGTTCCTCATCAGCTGAGACAGGTTGATCCGGGACGAGCAGTTCGGAGAGTTGAACAAACAGACTGATAATGGGATCAGAACTTCTTTCTGCTGGCAGAAGGGGGAAGACACCCCCCCACCCCCCTGCTTTTCACTTTGCAATCTGTTTTCTTCTGTTTCACAGCATCACAGGATAATTCTGGTTGAAAAGGGGCTCTCTGCTCACTAGGTCCAAGAATCCCCACCCCAACAAAACCCCTCAGTCCCTGAAAGACTGACAAACACAGCCTGACCCTCTCCCTGCTGCCACTCGAGCAGGGTGGGAAGCACCATGGCTACAGGGTTCTTCAACACCTCCAGGCAGGGGGACTCC
>VZRI01007421.1:61957-72102 GCA_013397515.1 Upupa epops
TTGGTACTGGGGCTTTGATGCCCATCCCGTGTTGGCACTGGGGCTCTGATGCCTGTTCTTTGTTTGTACTGGGGCTCTGATGCCCATCCTGTATTGGCACTGGGGCTCTGATGCCCATCCTGCGTTGCCACTGGTACTGCCAAGGGTTCCCAGCTCAGCCACTGCCTCAGACAGTGATGGCGTTGGCACCTCCAATGGCAACTGCAGCACCAGCTGCTGGCAAGACCGGGCAGGACCCCACACATGCCACTGTGCTCAGGGCAGACCCTTGGCAGTGCCAGCAGGAGGTTGGTGCTGTTTGGGTGCTACAGGGCTTGGCACTGCCATGGCAGCAATGGGACACAGAGCAGGGCCATGGGGCTCCCCGATGCCAGGGCCATGGCACCGCAGGACATTCTTAGCCCTGGGCTGGCACACAATGCCAGCTACATGCTGCCAGCCCCGTGTCCACGGGGCCACTCTCAGCTGTCGCCAGAACCAGATGAGACCCAGCAACTGGCATCCATGGGGGCAGAGGTCTACCCACCACCACGGGCATCAGGCACCAGCGGGTGCTATGCCCATCTCCCTGTGGGGTGCTGGGGCAGCAGGACTGGGTGCCATCCTGGTGGCAAGTTTGAGCTGGCATTTACCATCGTGTACTGATGGGTCTGCGACCCTGTGCTGGAGGGAGGTTTGTGTGGGGCCTGGCACGCAGCCTGGCTCTGCCAGGGTGATGGAGAGGCATCGGGGGTGGCAGGGTCTGATGGCTGCAGCAGGTCCTGGTGCTCCTGAAGCCATCAGGATCGTAGGCTGAGCTGCTGTGGCTCCTGGATCCCTGAGGTGCTGGAGAGATGGATGCCCGACCCTGGAGAGTCCCGGGAAGGGCCAGGCTGTGCCACCCCATGGAGGAGGAACCCAGTACTGTTGGATGCCAACAGGCCATGCCCAGGGAGAGCCCAGCTGGGAAGGTGATGGGTGGCTACCACCCACCCACCCTATGTTTGCCAGCCCTTGGTACCCTCCGTCGGGACCGTCTGCCCGCTGGAGCTGCCACCAGGGCAGGATGGGGTGGCAGTGGCCCTAGCGCTGGGGATGCTCCTGCAGGGCTGCAGGGAGGGACCTTCCCCTCCTGCTGGAGGGGAAGTGCTGACTCCAGAGCCCTTGGCTGTGGGGTTCCCCAGCTCTCTCTCGCGAGTGATAGCAAAACCCCGAGCTGTGCTCACGAAAAATCCCTGCTCCCTGCCCTCCTGCACCAACTGGGTGGGGGGTAGTGAGTAGGGGCGGGGGGGGTTGGTGACGAGTGGTGACTGTGCTGGGTACAGGGCCCCAGCAGCTGGGAAATGACTCTCAGGGTTGGGAGGGATTCCCGTAAGCGGGGATGCACTCAGCGTGCTGCTCTGCAGCCCCCGGGGAGCCCGGGTGAGGCGGGGTGGTGTGTGGGGTCACCATGGGTCACCCCTGGGCATCACCATCCTCCCCTCCACTGCTCCCCATGCTGGATAGAGGTCTCTGCTGAAGACTCAGGTCCCAGCACCCCAAGAGGCTCCTGGATTCCACCCCCCAGTAACCGTGGGCACTGCCCTCAGACAGTGTGGGGGGGTGTCAAACCCATCGTGGTGCTGCTACCTGCTGTAGTGGAACCGGCACGGAAAGGGGAGTGGGCTGGCGATTGAGTGCCCAACGGTGCCCACCTCACGTTGGCAGCTCTACAAGCACGCCGATGGCTCCGACTGGCCGCGGGGCTGCGGCATGGCCCGGCGGCCAGCTGTAACGTCTGCGGCGTGCCTTTCCTTTCATGGGGGATCTATTTTGCAACCCCCAAGTGTTTTGATCCCAGAGGAAGGGGGCGGGGGTGTTTACCCTGGCACCGCATGGCAGGAGCGCAGGGAGATCCAGGCGGCAGCAGACGACGCTGGGCATGCCCGGATCCTGCATGCAGCAACAGTTCTAGCAACATCTGCTGGCTGATAAAAGGTAGGTGCTGCTGCCACCGCTGCTCCAGCAGCCTTGGGAGTCGCTCAGGCCAGCACCGCTTCCTGGGCGATAGGGCCGAGCAGGGCACTGATAACGGAGAAGCCACCCCATCTGGCTGCACCAGAGGGGCCACCGATGCTGGTTCCTCACGGGCTTCGTGTCCCGTAGCTTCCCCCCCTTCAACCCCCGAGCCGGGTGGCCAGGAGCTGCGGGGTGGCCGTAGCTTGGGCTCTGGGAGATGGTGCCAGCTCGGTGCCCACTCAAACAGTCGCTGGGGGGTTTTGCAATCTTTGTTTTCACTGCAACTCAGTGTCTTCCTGTTGCTCTGAGAGGCTGAAAGGGTGGCTTGTAGGGTGGCTTGTAGGGTGGCTTGTAGGGTGGCTGTGCCAGGGGGGAACTGGGGTGCTAGGGAAGGCTCCCAGGAGCTGCTTGTAGGGTGGCTGTGCCAGGGGGGAATTGGGGTGCTAGGGAAGGAGCTGCTTGGAATCAGCGCTGGGTGCCCGCTCTCATGGGCTGCTCAACCCTCGTGGTGGCTACCAAGCTTTCAGCAGGGAACGAGGTAGCTGTCGCTGCCCCTGTGTCCCCCTCGCACCAGCCACAGCAGTTGTCCAAGCTGAGGTGGCAGCAGGTGGCACTGCCAGCTGCTGGCACAGCTGCCTTGACCCCACACAGCCCGTTCACAACCTCCTTTGTCTCCTCAGCGTCTGGGAAACACTCAGGTGGGGGCTCAGGGTGCTGCCCACAGGCTGGGACTCAGCTCTGCCCTGGCACCCCCCCCTGGCAGCCGGGGTGCTGCTCCTGGGGGTGCAGAGAACATCCCATGCCAGGGGAATGCAGCTCTCCCTCCTGGGCAGAGCTGTGTGTGTGGAGCCTCTTGGGTGCTGGCTACCAAGAGGAGGGGGTGGGCATCTGCACAGCGGGTCCTGCATGAGCCCTGCGCTGGCTGGCACTGGGGTCTCTTCCCTGGGTGGGGTGATCAGGCTGGGTAGTGGGTGCCCTCGGGGTGCTGGTGTCCTGCTGCCTGTCCTGCCCCAGGTACCCTGGTTGTGCCAGCGGTGGGGGAGGTTCCTGCAGCCCTGTGGCAGTAGCCACAGGGGCTGGAGGTGGTCACAGGGGGTGGCTGTCTCTGCAGAAGGTGGTGGTGGCCATAGGGAGTTGACGAGGCCACAGAGGATGGTGGTGGCCACATTGTTTGGTCGTGGCCACAGCAGGTGATGGTGGCCACAGCAGGGTAGTCATGGCTGCAGGGGCTAGAGATGGCTGCAGGGGCTAGAGGTGGCCACACGGTCTGGATGAAGCCACTGGGGCTGGAGGTGGCCACAGGGCCTGGATGAGTCTGCAGATGACTGCAGGAGGTGGATGTGGCTGAAGGGGCTAGAGGTGGCCACAGGGGCTACAGTTGGCCACAGGGGCTGGAGGTGGCTGCAGCAGTGCAGCTGGTGCTGCCCCCATCTCCACTGGCCCCACCTGGCTCCTGGGCTGCAAATCCGGCTGGCAACCAGATTAGAGGCATCGTGTGCCCTCGCTGCATCGGGGCAGCTCAAACGTCTGCAGCCCCCAGGCAGGACTGATTGGACCCTGAAACGAGCTTAATCCTGCCCAGCTCGCCCCTCCGGGGCTGG
The DNA here is from genome assembly GCA_013397515.1 of Upupa epops. Classification (NCBI taxonomy): domain Eukaryota; kingdom Metazoa; phylum Chordata; class Aves; order Bucerotiformes; family Upupidae; genus Upupa; species Upupa epops. Next base: position 65,536 of record VZRI01007421.1, read on the forward strand.
GATTAGCCCAGGGCTGTGCTGGAGGGGCTGGAGTGGCACAGTGGGTCCCCAGGGCTGTGCCAGGGTGGTTGTGGGGTCCTGAGGATGTAGGAAGAACCTGGTGGAAGGGATAGGGTTGAACTGGTCAATGAGGGGCTTCTCCCTTGTCCTGGGGGGGCAGTGGCACTGTGCCCACCCTGTGATTCACCCACCAAGCCTGAGGGCACCCTGAGGGGGTCGTGGCTGGTAGCTCCCTGCTGCACTAGCCCCCCTCTCACCCCCAGGGCTCTGAGGAGGAGACTCTAATCCCGCCTGCAGGTTTAGGGGGTGGGGGGATCAGATCACCCCTGCAGTGGGTGCCCTGTGGGGCCCGGGTGGCCGCTCCTCAGCTCAGCCACTGCGGCTCCTGCCCACCAGAGCCTGGTTACCCACATCTGCCCGGGTGGGCTGCCCAGCTCCGCTCATCCCCTGGCACCCAGACAGACTCCCTCTTGTTCCCCTGCACCCACAGCCCCCGGTGCAGCCTCTGCGGGGTCTGGCATAGCTACTCGCTTTGCTGGCACCGGGCGGGTGGTCCTGGGCACCTGGTGCTGTGGGGGCAGCCTTGGCAGGGCCACCCTGAGCCGCAGGGCTGGTTCTGCCGCTGGTGATGCCAGTTGGGGGGTGGCAGCTGGCTTGGCTCCTCTGTGCCAGCAGGACTGGGGTTCTAGTGGGGCTCAGCGCTTGAGGGGACCCTGACGGTGCCAGGGTGGCTCTGGGGGGCACTGGGGTGGTTTCCTATCGAGGTGCCAAGCCCTGGATTTGCCAGCTTTGCCAGCTCTCTGCTGCAGGAGTCAAACCAACCCCATCAAAGCTTCTAGAAGGAGCTCGACTCCCGCTCGGGGTGGGCACTGCCACCTCCACAGGCAGAGAATGGCCCCCTACCCAGCCCTGTGACCCCTGATACCAGCTCCACCGTGCCCCCAGTGCCCACCAGTGCCTGTGCAGCAGCAATGAGTGAGGCCAGAGGCTCTGGGGGCTGCACCCCAGTGTCCTCACAGGGGGTGTGAGCAGAGCTGGGGGTGCAGGTGACTCCGTCCTTAGGGTCCCATCCATGGGGTCCAGTCGGTGAGCTTGCACCCCAGGGTGCTGACCGCTCAAGGGGGTCTCAACCCCCACCAACCCGCTGTGGCCAGAGGCTCCAGCAGCCTGGAGGAGTGTAGGGCAGGTTAGAGGGGTGCCAGCCGCGCTCTCTCGGGGCGCGGGCACCGCACGCAGAGGGGGCTGGAGGAAGCAGCCGGCAGCCTGGTGCTGGCTGCCCTGCGCGTTGCAGCTGACATTTTGGAAGGAAATAGCTGCTCTCACTCCTTCCTGTAGCACCCAGCCTGCGAAACGGCCTCCCCGTGGTGCCAGCGGTGCCAGCAGTGCCAGTCTGCAGCCGGGCTGGACCGGGACACCGGAGCGGAGGAGCGTGGGGCAGAGCGGTGCCCGACCGTAGGGTGAGTGCAGCCGTAGGACCCTGCACCAAGCAGGGCTGTGGGTCTTGGGCCACGAGGAGCTGGCGACTGCACCAAGGGCTCTGCTAGCCCCCACCATGCCCAGGCCTGGGGGATCCCCAGCTGTGGGTTATGGGCTACGAGCGTGGAGCCCTCAGTGCCCCCCTGGCTGTGGGGCAGGATGTGGGGCACAGCGGAGCGGGCAGACCTGTGGGTGAGGTCGGCTGAGCTGGGGGGAGCTTGTGGTTGGGCTGGGGGTTGCCCAGGGCTCTGGTGGGTGCCTGGTGCTGGGCTCTGGGTGTTGGTATCGAGGAAGCCGGGGCTACCAGTGCCGCCATTCCCAGAGCCACATCCTGCCCTGCAAGGTGCCCACTGGGGGTGCCCATGGTGGGGGGGGCTGCAGGACATCCTTGTGGTACCAGGGCTGAGCCAGGGTCCCCCTGGGCAGGGTCTGGCCCTGTGGGCACCAGTGAGGCTGACTCTGACCTGGAAGCGATCGCGGGCGCCCGGAGGTGCCGAGAAACCACGTGGCCTCGTGTTTACTGTGGCGACAGGAGGCCCCTGCAGCGGGCACCGAGGGGCTGCTGCCAGCACCCAGCACCCCTGCGGAGACCCCCAGGCAGGGGACTGTGTGGGGCAGACGAAGGCAGCGGGTGGTTGGGCTCAGAGCCCTTTGCCATGGCCTCTCCAGGGGCTCTACTGGCTAATGGCCACTGCTTGGCCTCGTGGGCCACTGCACTCGTGGGCAAGGGCCTGGGGTTGAGAGCCAGGCTGGTGCCAGGGCAGGAGTGTCCTTCCCTCGCGGTGACGGCGCGCTGCGTGCGGGGAGCATCCTGCCAGCATCCCGCGGGCAGGCTCGGCCCGTGCGAGGGCTTTGCGGTGCCCGCTGGGCACGTAGGAGGGTGCCACCGCTGGCCGGCCTCGCCCCATGAGCCATTTCCCTCTCTTTGTTTGCCCGCCGACACGCTCCGGCTCGCTCCGGCGTTCCCACGGCTCGTGACCTGGCACCGCTGCCAACCCGATGCCAGGGCTGCAGCACCTCTCCTCTGCCGCTCCCTCGGGTCCCCCTGGCCCTCCGAGAGACCCTTTAGGGTAGGTTCCACCCTGCTTTGGCAGTGCCACCCCACAAAACAGTCTGACCCTCTGCAGCGGGGGGCACTGGGGGGGGAGCTGCGGCTCAGCGGGCACCGGTGCCCACCGAGCGTGTTGCTGCGGCTTGTCGAGTGGCCACTGGTTAACCGAGCGGCAGCGGCGGGTGGGTTCCAGCTCCCTGCCAGCTGCTAAATGCAAAGTAGCCTCAACCACTGCAATTATCTGTCTGCTGCAGCGGTGCCAAGGGTGCCTTGGCTGGTGGCTGACCCGGGGGCATCCAGTGCCAGGGCTGGAGGAGGGCAGCTACTCCCTCGCTGGTCGCTGGATGTGGGGTAGAGCCAATGCAGGGTTGGAAGGGGATGCCCTGCCAAGGCTTCACCCGTGGGCAGCCGGTGGGTGGCACTGGGCTGCCCGGAAAGGCTGACGGCTGTGGTGGCACTGGCTGTGAGCAGTGGGACTGCGGTGCTGGACCCACTGCCGGAGCAGGGCGGCTCTGCTGGCTGGCTGGCTGGCAACCCCAGTTGCTCGGGGTGCTGGGGCACTCGTGGAGGTTGGGTTTGCCCATCCCTGGAGGAGCTGGGAGGCACCCCTGGTGCTGCCTGTGTCCAGGCCTGGCACACGGGTGGATTTCCAGGGTGCAGGGTCAGCAGGCAGTGCCACTGCAGCTCCCATCCCAGTGCAGCAGCAGCAGCAGCAGGAGGAGAGTGGTTGCTTAACAACCCCGCTGGAGTGGAGTAGGAAGTGTTTTGTCACCATGAGCTGGGAAGAGACCTCTCCATTTTCCTCCCCTGGCAGCTCTGCGGAGCCATCGAGACCTGGTGGGCACCGACCCGTGGGCCCCGACCCTCCGGGCTCCATGCGCTGCCCCTTGTCCGAAGCTCTGCCACCTGGCACTGCCCGCTTGGCACCCGCTCTCTGCCCGTCGGCCGTCGTCTCGCTCCGTCTCCTCCCTTCTTGTGCCTCCCCCTGCCAGCTCGCTGGTTTCTCTGAGTGTGGAAAAGTTCCTCCCTTTTTATAGGGGAAAACTGCCTTGCTGGCCAGCTCTGGGTTATTGTTCCTCTTCCTGCACCGAGGAGGATGGGGGGGCCGGTGGCTATGAAGGGCTGGGGGGGCTCTGGCAGCAGCTTTCCTGCTGCCCATCCTCACTCTGTGCCCCTTACCCCATGAGGTGGCACCGGATCGGCTGCTCTTGGAGCCGTGGGGGTAGCTGGGGGCTGCTGAGGCCAAGCAGAGTGTTTTGGGGAGGGGGAGGTAGGGGGGAGAGAGAGCTGCAGCCCTGCCAGCACCACCCCTGGCTCCGTCTACTCCTCACCAGCTCCTGCCCCTGGCACTGCCCCATAGCTGGGGGTGCGGGTGGCACTGCAGCATCCTCAGCCCAGAGGGGCACCCTCCTCTCTCACCGTCACCCTCAAAGCCCCCCAGGTTGTTTATCCAAGCCCCCCCTCCTCCCCAAGCTGGGGATGCTCTGGGTTTTATAGAGTCCCTGCCAGTCCTCCCCCCCCAAACCCTCCCCAGCCTGGAGCCAGAAGCCCTGCAGAGAGCTCCCCTCTCCAACTGGGAGCCTCTGGTTGCGGTGCCACGTTGGCCCTCTGGGCTTGAAGCTGCTCCCTGCCCATCCCAGCTGCCAGGCTGTGGGCAGAGCCAGGGTGGGCACAGAGAAGGGTGGTGGTGATGGTGATGATGGGGATGGTGATGGTGGGGTCGTTCTGCTGTGATGGGGGGGGTCGTTCTGCTCAGCGTCACTGCTCGCCAGCCCTCTCGCCAGCCCCGGTTCCTCATTTGCGTGGCCAGCAGCGATGGCTGCGATCCCGCGGCGCTGCGAGGGGAAATGATTACCATGTGGGGAGGCAACGCTCCGGCGCCTGCAGGGCCCCCCAGCCCTCTCCTCCCCTCCCCTCCCCTCTCCTTCTCCTCTCCTTCTCGGGTGCTTCCTAGAAAAGGTCAGGGTGATGCCAAGCGGGGCATCTCCCTGTGCCCACCCTACCTCACCTCCAGTGACTGGAGGCAGTGCCAGAGCGTTAGAGGGTCCTGTGAAGAAGAACCAGTGTCCTGGGTGCAGGGAGGGTGTCCTGGGTGCATGGAAGGTGTCCTGGGTGCAGGGATGGTGTCCTGAGTGCAGGGAGAGTGTCATGGGTGCAGGGGTGGTGTCCTGGATGCAGAGATGGTGTCCTGGGTGCAGGGGTAGTGTCCTGGGTGCAGGGGTGGTGTCCTGGATGCAGAGATGGTGTCCTGGGTGCAGGGGTAGTGTCCTGGGTGCAGGGGTGGTGTCCTGGATGCAGAGATGGTGTCCTGGGTGCAGGGGTAGTGTCCTGGGTGCAGGGGTGGTGTCCTGGATGCAGAGATGGTGTCCTGGGTGCAGGGGTAGTGTCCTGGGTGCAGGGGTGGTGTCCTGGATGCAGAGATGGTGTCCTGGGTGCAGGGGTAGTGTCCTGGGTGCAGGGGTGGTGTCCTGGATGCAGAGATGGTGTCCTGGGTGCAGGGGTAGTGTCCTGGGTGCAGGGGTGGTGTCCTGGATGCAGAGATGGTGTCCTGGGTGCAGGGGTAGTGTCCTGGGTGCAGGGGTGGTGTCCTGGATGCAGAGATGGTGTCCTGGGTGCAGGGGTAGTGTCCTGGGTGCAGGGGTGGTGTCCTGGGTGCAGAGATGGTGTCATGGGTATAGGGAGAGTGTCCTGGGTGCAGAGATGGCGATACAGGGCGCACAGACATTGTTTCAGGGTGCAGGGTTGGTGTCTTGGGGTGGGTCCGTGGGGTCAGAGCGGTGCCCGGCGGTGCCCCCAGCAGCCCGTGTGCCCGCAGGTGCTGAGCCATGGCGGTGTGGATCCAGGCGCAGCAGCTTCAGGGCGAAGCCCTGCGGCAGATGCAGGCTCTCTACGGGCAGCACTTCCCCATCGAGGTGCGGCACTACCTGTCGCAGTGGATCGAGAGCCAAGCCTGGTAGGTCAGCGGGACCCACCCTGGGCATCGTCACCCATCACTGGGTGCTCCTCCTCGTTCTAGTTCATCCCCTTCCCCACCCCGTGCAGAGCCGGGGCTGCAGTGACACCGCTCTGCTCCCCCACGCAGGGACTCTGTCGACCTGGACAACCCCCAGGAGAACGTGAAGGCGACGCAGCTGCTGGAGGGGCTGATCCAGGAGCTGCAGAAGAAGGCCGACCACCAAGTGGGGGAGGATGGCTTCCTGCTCAAGATCAAGCTGGGGCACTATGCCACGCAGCTACAGGTCAGCAGGGTGGCTGTGGGGACCTGGGGGGGTGTGTGGGGGTGTGTGTGTGTGTGTGGGGTGTCCCTGCCCCGTTGCACCCCGTTGCTCAGGTTATCCCCCTCCCCGCAGAACACGTACGACCGCTGCCCCATGGAGCTGGTGCGCTGCATCCGTCACATCCTCTACCACGAGCAGAGGCTGGTGCGAGAGGCGAACAACGTGAGTGGAGAGGGCTCGGGTGGTGCTGAGGGGTTGGGGAGATGCTTTGGGGTGGTGATAGGTGGCACCGTTCTGGGTACCGGCTGCTCCAAGAGGCTCCCTGTGCCCGCTGCCCCCCCGTGCAGAGCCCGTCGCCAGCAGGCTCTCTGGTGGATGCCATGTCCCAGAAGCATCTGCAGATCAACCAGACCTTCGAGGAGCTGCGGCTCATCACGCAGGACTCGGAGAACGAGCTCAAGAAGCTGCAGCAGACGCAGGAGTACTTCATCATCCAGTACCAGGAGAACTTGCGGCTGCAAGGTGGGGTGAGGAGGGGATGAGGAGGAGGAGGAGGAGGCCGGGCTGCTGTCTGAGGTGCCTGCTCTAACGCTGCTCTCTGTCCCCCCAGCCCAGTTCTCCCAGCTCTCCCAGTTGGGTCCCCAGGAGCGGCTGTCGCGGGAGACGACGCTGCAGCAGAAGAAGGCGTCGCTGGAGGCCTGGCTGCACCGGGAGGCTCAGACACTACAGCAGTACCGTGTGGTCAGTGCTGCTGTGCCTGCTGTGCCACCGTCCCTGTGCCTGTGACAGCGTCCCTGCACCCATAACACCCTCCCTGCACCC
>VZRI01007422.1:9296-50204 GCA_013397515.1 Upupa epops
TTTCTTTTGACTGGGTGTTTGGGTGTACTGTTGGGTTTTCTTAGTGTTCTTAACAAAGAATTGTTGTTCCTTTTCCCCAAATCTTTTGCCTGAAAGCCTTTAAATTGAAAGAGTTTGGTACCTGTCTTCCTAAACCGAGACAGATGCAACATCTCTAAAAACGAGTGCCACTTACTAGTCCACTAGCTGTGCTACTGAGTGAGGAAACTGGGTCTACTCCAGGCATCTCTTTGACATCTTCAGTGGGCAAGCAGCCACATTCTTGTCTGAGGGGCAGGTAGTCACAGGAATGATAACAGCTAATCTACTGTACCCTGAGGTCCTTTTGGTGGGATTACTCTCTCATAGTCTGAGTGGCTGCAGCAAGAAGCATTTGCCGTCTTTGGTGTTGTATGTTCTTGTGGGCATCTGATCTTGGGTGGAGATTTCAGCTTCACCTCACGGGTGGATCAGGACAGAGAGGTATCAGGCTTTAGCAGATGCATTCATGTATGTTACAATGATACAGCAGCTCTGGCAGCTCACACCTACACAGAACCACTTCCTTCCCTTCCATCTGTGTGGGACATGGCACATCAGGCCAGTGTTGTTGAGCCTGTGTTTAATGCTCTAGCATCAAGTGGTTCTGACATGGGCTGACCTCTTCCACACGCTCCTGCTTGTATTCATTGCTTTTTACCTGTTGTATTTCAGTGCTTGGGATTGGCCTCTTGTCATTTCAACAGAAACCTGGCAGGGGCTGTGGCCTTCTAATTGCCCTGTACGGCTGCCCAGGGAAGTAGAGGTGTTCAAAACCCTGTAGACCTGGCACCTGGAAACACAGTTTGGGTTGATGGTTGGACTTGATGATCTTGGAGGTCTCTTCCACCATGTATGATTCTATGATGGAAAAAGACTGTTCAGCAGAGGGTGAGGTCCTTACTACCTTAAGAATGAAGGGTGGTGGTAGGAAGCAAGTCCATGGCTGTAGTAGCCAAAGAGGAACTATGACATTGGACATGGAGGAGCCATGCCTGCAGGGTTACTACTTGGAATCTGGCAAGCAAAGTTTGATGGATAATCTGAAACTGCAGGGTCTGAAACACAGACCATCTGGGGATGGTCTGTGTTGGAGCCCTGGGCATGGACAAGGGCAAAGGAGCAAGGCAGGGGAGTTCCTGCCTGAGCCTGGCAATGTTTCCTTCCCTGGGCTGCCATCATGGGTGGGGAGAGATATTCACCTTCTGTTTTTTTAACCCTAACACCAACCATGTTGAGCAACAAAAGTGTGTTTATTGCTTCATAAACAATTAAGACATCTGCTTATCTGGGTCCGGGTTAAAGATTTTCCATCACAATGCAGAAGAATGACAAATGACCTCTGAAATAGTATTCTAGCCTGTTTCTAACAACGTGATCACAGAGAGCCTAACAGACATGCCAGGACCAGGTTGCTGCAGCTTGCTCAGCTGCAGATGCTGCCTTGAGCTTTGAATGATTTCTCTTTCTACCCCTAATTGGACCAGATATTCTGGCACTCTTCAATGTGACTGTGGCATAAGTGACCCTGCCAGTATCTGCTCAGCTTTGTCCCACTGACATCTCATCTGGCCCAAAATTTATTCCGAGAGCCTCTGGCAGTTGATAACATTTAGCAATAACCTTCAGTAGTTAATGGGACAGAGTCTAGTTGGAGGCCTGGATCTAATCTAGTGGGCTTCCCAGGGATCAGTGCTGGGACCAGTCCTCTTCAATCTGTTCATTAATGACTTGGTTGAGGGATTAGGGGTACTGTCAGCAGGTTTGCTGATGACACAAAGCTGGGAGGTGTCACCGACCCCCCAACACACTGTGCTGCCATTCAGTGAGACCTGGACATCAAGAGCTGGGCAGAGAGAAACTGAATGAGGGACAACAAGGGTCAGGGGAGAGTCTGGCATCTCGGCAAAACCAACCCCAGGGACCAGTAAAGTTGGGAGACTGTCCTGTTGGAGAGCAGTGTAGGAGAAAGGGGAGTTGGGTGTCTTAGTGGACAGCAGGATGACTCTGAGCCAGCAATGTGGTCTTGTGGCCAAGGGGCCAACAGCATCCTGGGCTGCATCAGAGGGGGGTGGTTCACAGGTCAAGGNAGGCTCTTCTCAAGAAGAGATAGGTGGTAATAATCTGGTGATAGGACAAGGGGCAATGGGTGCAAGCTGGAACAGAGGAGGTTCCATCTAAATATCAGCAGGAACTTCTTCCCAGGGAGGGTACCGGAGCACTGGAACAGGCTGCCCAGGGGGGTTGCGGATTCTCCTTCTCTGGAGGCGGTCAAGGCCTGTCTGATTCTGTTTCTGTGCGACTTGGTCTAGGTGATCCTGCTGTGGCTGAGGATTGGACTGGATGATCTTTCTATGTCTCTTCTGATCCCTGATGATTCTATGATTCTATGAATAATGATTTTGTGATTAATGCTATTTGGAAAAATATCATCTACCCTGAGCGGTCTTCCACCCTGTCTGTTCTCATGCCAGTCAGTGAAGATTTGCAGAGTGAGGTAATGTCTCTCACTAAACTAAATGCTACAACTGGGAAGAAGATAAATTGGTTGGAGCATTCAACATCTTCTTCACGTCTGAGCCAGAAACTGCAAATTGTTAGCTGAGCTCTAACTGAGGAGAGTGGTGCCAGGTTTCACTGCATCTTTTTAATCAGTTTGAGATAAAAGGATGGTTGGTGAAAATGAGACTTGCAAAGACTGTTGTAGGGTAAAAGATGCTGTTAAAGCAAGGTTTTGGCTCCTGTTTTCTGGCAGAAAGAGGGCAAGAATTGTGAGCTAACAGGGGAAATTATGACATGTCCTTTCTCTGGTAACTGTACTCTTTCTTACAGAGTGTGCACTTACAAGCTGACTATCAGAGTCCTCCCTGCTTGTGACCTGTCCCAGTATTTCAGAGCAGGTTGCTCTCAAAGGAAGGAGTCAGATAGAGATCCCAGCACCTGAGAGAAGAGAAGCCAAAGCATTCCCAGTTGATGAGTAACAGAGCTTGGACATTTATTCCAGGCCTGTTCAAATAGCTGGTTATCTCTGGGACTAAGCTTCAGAGCTTCTGTGTGCTGGGAACTGAGCCTTTCTAAAGTTCAGCAATGGGCACTCTGCACTCACTGCACATCCAGACTCCTCCCTTGTGTGTCCTGAGATAGACACCTGGCAGCCCTGATGAGTCAGAGGTACACCAGAGCCTGTGTTTCCTGGCAAAAATAACACTGAAAGAAAAGATCAGGACTTGAACTTTGACAACAACTGAGCAGAGAGTTCATAAAATCAGTGAGAACCACTGTGGCAATGCTGCTCTGAGTTCTACCTTGCGATTTGAATAAGGGCTCTGCTTTCAGATTTGTCCTCTGTTGAGAGCGGTCTGTCCATTTCTGAACACAATGGCAAAAAACGTCAATGTTTGGAAGCTCTGGAAGTTTCCAAGCTGCCAGGGGTTGAACAGTACCAACAAGTGTATGTTGGTGCTAGATCAACTTCGTGGAAATCTCGTGAAGTCTCTCTCTGTCTTGGGAAAGGAAGGTTAGACTGGAAAGGAAATGTAGTCCCTTCGCACTGCAGGCAACGAGAGAGCTGCAGACAGAAGGGATCACACATAAGGCACAAACACTGTCCAGCTCTGCAGCAAAAGCCCAGCAGTTTCAAACTGTCATGTGAGGACACTATGATGTTTTGGTATCATGTGCCTGCCATGGGCCAGTATGGGTAGTTCCAATGGCTTCAGATACTGAACTGTGTCTCATTTGGAGGAAAGGCAAAGCATTTGTGCCAGTCCTTTACTGTGGCAAGAGAATTCCTTCCTGAGGCTTATGGATCAACCAGTGTAGTACTGAACACCAGGAGACAGAAATGCGGCATCTTGAAGGTATCGCTGCTCCTGGCAGCCACTCTGCACCCATCCTGGGATCCAGAAGACATTGTGGAGCTTAAAGGAGCTCTGGGCTTGCTTTATTTCCCGTGAATCAATGAGCTCATTCCTTTTGCACACATTAGGTATTTTGCTGTACAAAGTCTAAGGAAAGACAGAAGAAGATGGGAAGAGATGCTTAGATATGGTAATGATCTTTTCCTAAACTTGATGAGAGGAGGGCTAAATGTTGAATTCCATAAGTTTGGAAGTTTTCGTACGTCCTGACCGGAGTGGTTTGCTGCTGTGGCAACAAAGAGCTATGTGAACTGTGAAGCTGTCCAGTCCCTGCTTGTAAATTCTGCACTTAGCAGGGTTGTAAAATCTCAGGGCAGTGAACTCCAGCTGGTGATCTGCAAATGACTGGAACTATCTCTGTGTAGTGGTGCTTGTAGAGGAGGTATGTCTCTATGTATGCAGTGCAAGGCAGACTGGCACACAAGCACAGATGGACAGTGTGCAGAGGGACTAGTGTCAAATTAATACAGCAAATTTACAGCAATTTATAACTGTTAAAAATTAACAGTGCTGTCCCGGGCTTGGGATGTCCTGTTCAGTTGGTCTGTGTTTGTGTCCCTGCTGTCTCAGGAGTATTTGCGCCTCTGTTTGCTTATGAGACTGTCTAAAGTTTGTGGACTAGGTGGGGTGGAGTTTTCTTTTGGGAGTTTACTTTGTCACGGTGACCCCTGAGAAATCACATACAGCCTGGGGTGTCCCGGGTCATGGTTCTTCAGCTTAAACAAGGTAAAAGCTTTGACTTCTATCAGCCTCTCTCTTTCCTGCACACTCTTACATGCCCTTTATAAACCCCTCTGTGTCTGGCCAGGATCAAACTGTTGACACCAATGAACAACTCAGTTGCTGAAATCAGACAATTGGAATGAAGCAGCAATAAGTTTGCAGGAATCTCTCCTGGAGATTCTGGATCTCACCTCAAGAAGCAAAGGTAGTGATGAAGGCTCAGCTGGTTCCCTTGTGGGGAATACTCATGTATCCTGAGTATCTGTCTGCTTCTTAGCAGACATGATCTCCCAGTTGTGTCTTGTGCAGCTCCCTGTCTTCCTGTGGGCCTAGGGTCTGTGTTAGGAGCTCACTCTCAGTGTGTTTGCAGCATGGTGAGTGGCCAAGGTTACATGACAGGACAGTTCTTTTACGAGGGTCGCTGTGTTGTTTCACTGCTCAACAAATCCAAAGGCTTGAATTTTGGAGCCTGGAGCTCTCTGTGCATCAGAGAGCAGGGAAACCCCCCTTTTCACCAGAAATAAATAAGCTGAGACATCCCAGAAACACAGCTTTTCTTTTGTCACTTGCTTCAATGAAGATTCTCTGGTAACTCAGAGTGAAATCCTGCTGAAAAGGCAGGGGCTGGGATTTGGAGAATGCGACGCAGTATTGTTGAAGGCTGCAATGTGTGGAGGGTCAGTGGTTTCCCTTGGCTAGGGACTCACTATTAATGTGGAAGAATTGTAGGCGCATGGAAGCAGCTGTGCAGGGATTGGCCAGAAAAGCAGAGGCAAGAAGGGTTTTCAGCAGAGGATCCCACACAGAGAGAAGAAAGCTTTATGGGCTTCATCTCAGCTCATTCTGAGCTGGACGGGAGTTTAGTGCTTTACTCAGGCAAGTTCAATTTTGTAGCTGGTGTAAGAGAAAGTTCTTGGAAGTTTATTCAAGCCTTGTCATTTGATCCTAGGTGGTTTGAGGTCTAGCTATCTGGAAAGCATGAATGTTTTGCTGCTGTTGCAAAAGCATAGGCAGGCAGAGCACAAGTTACAGCACAAGTGGACGAGTCAGAGCATCACAGTCTCACAGTAATGATGAGGCTGGAAAAGACCCCAAAGATCATCCAGTCCAACCTAAAACCAACCAAGTAACCCTAAACACCTGACATCTCAGGAACAAATTTATTGACATGCCTGCCAGTATTGGTCGGGCAGGAGCTAGAGGAGCTGCATTTCAGACCTCCCTGTGCCCTAGGCGGCCTCCAGCTTTACTTCCCCTGCAAATTCTTCCCAGTTCACAAGCAGCAGGTCCGGGAGGGTACCTTCCCGGGTGGCTCCATCACGAGTCAGTCCCCTTCCCCACACTCCAGGAACCTCCGCGGCTGTTCTCTGCGAGGTCCCGTTTCCCGCAGACACCTGGAGGGTGATTTCCTCTCTCATCCAGGAGATGGCAGAAGAGTCCGGATGATGGCGAGGAACAGCCACCACGGGCTATCCTTTCGCAAAGTGACTGAAATGGGCAAAACCCACTGAGCTCAGATGCAGATGCCAAAAGCCCTACGCATTTACAAGCACGCCTTCTCGTGCTGTGGCAGAATCGATCCCCTTGTGCTTTGTGCAGAGCTTGACGACTTCACGTCATACATCCCTCTGCTTGAAGAGAAGGATCAGCTGGAACCAAAGAATCAGTCAGGTTGGAAAGACCTTTAAGAGCATCGAGTCCAACTGTAAACATAATTCTGCCTAATGTACTGCTCGGCCGTGTCCAAGAGCACTCTGTCGCAGTCTGCTGGCTGCTTCAGGCAGTCACGCCTTGTTGGAAGTATCCATAGGATCTGTGGGACTAAGGGCTTTGGTCCAGATCCTTTGGGGCAAGAAGGTGCCATACGAGAAGGTACTATGCCCTCCAGGCTGGACGATGCCACTTGCTACATGTCCCCTCTGCAGATGATCCATCCTCACAATGGATCCATTCAACACAGGCACCAACAAGCTTTTCCTTGACTCCAAAAGGAATGCACCTTCTGTCCTTGCTTGCTTTGTTTGCTGCATAAGGACAACCACACCACTGGTCCATGCAAGCAGGGGTAGAAGGCTCATGCTTTACACATCCTCTCCACTTCAGAAGGTCTTCTGTGCTCTTGCAGCCTCCTGCATGCTCATACAGACCCTTTAACACATGTTTGATTGATTTCTTCTGGTTCTATTCTGTCTGGTAGACTTTCTCTGCAAACAGGTCAGAGAGGAGCAGAAAGAGGTGCTGAAACTCCAAAACAGAGAAACATCTTCTGCTGTAATCTTAGCTCTGATAAAGATACAGAGCAAGACAGAGCTGTTCATAAACCTTCTTGACTTTTGCTGCCACTAGTCCCGTGGGTTTTTGCTTAGGAACTTAAATGTCCACAATGTTTTAGCCTGGTGTTAGCTGAAATGTCTCCCCATCTTCTTGGAGTAAGAGGTCAAAGCTGTGGCTGGTGAGGGGAGGTGCCATAGGATGCTCTGAGTCTCAGAATTCCAGAAGGATTGAGGCTGGCAAAGCCCTCTGTGCTCATCCAGCCCAGCCCAGCACCTAACAGCACCCCAGGGGCCACATCAGGGCACTCAGGGCCACAGCCAGGCTGTCCTTCACCACCGCCAGACACGGGGACTCCTCCACTGCCCTGGGCAGTGAGGCTATGAGCAGTCCAGGCTCTGAGCACCCTTTCTGGGAGGAAGGGATTCCTAACATCCAACCTAACCCTCCCCTGGCAACTTCAGGCCCTGCCCTCTCGTCCTGGCTCTGGGTGCCTGGGAGAAGAGCCTGACTCCCACCTGACTGCAACCTCCCTTCAGAGAGTTGGAGAGAGGGAGAAGATCCCCCTGAGTCCCGTCTTCTCCAGGCTGAACACCCCCAGCTCCCTCAGCCTCTCATCAGCCTTTCCCTCCAGGCCCTTCCACAATCTCGTTGCTTCTCTGGACCCACTCCAGCCCCTTAATCCCATTGTTGAAGTGAGTGGCCCAGAACTCGAGGGGAGGCCTCTCCAGTGCCCAGGACAGGGGGGAAATGATGTCCATAGTCCTGCTGGTCACAGTAGTGCTGATCCAAGCCATGTAGTTCATTCCAGAGCAGGAGTGGCCTCCCTTCAGGAGGACAGAAAAGTTTGCACATCAACACTTGAAGGTGTCAGAACATAGATGATGATGTTGTGGAAGAGGAATGTATAGAACGCGGGTGAGAAAAAAGGTTGAACAGAACTAAACAGTAGCAGCCTTGCCTTCCCTCTTCCTTCTGCAGAAATCAGTCTCACTGACAGTAAGGTTAACGGCCTTCTCCCCAGAGCATGGATGTGAGATGCAGCTTGCTTCTCACCAGTCCAGGGGTCACAGGAGATTCACTGGTAAGAGAGGCTCATTTATCTTGTTTTGCCGTCGCGCAGAACCCTGCACAATTACAGTGTCACTGGTTTTTCAAGAAACAACTACAGCATTTGAAGGATTCTCTAAGATTTTGCTCTCATTCTCTTGGAATTAGTTTTCTGAAAAACCCAGAGTGAAAATTGTTCCCTTGGCCCGCATGTGTGTACACACCTACAGCAGGTTAGCTGTGGTGATCCCTCTGTGGACAGAAGTTCCCAGCAGCCTGGGAACTGTGTGCCTGCAATAACCAGAACTGTGACAGTTATGTTCAGAAAATTCCTGCTCGTTTCAGCACTGCAGGATTCAAAATAAAAACACAGCTTCAGGAAGTACTGAGTGCAGCCACTGTCCCTGGAGGGCTTCACAAAACATATAGCTGTGGCTCTAAGAAACAGGATTTAGTGGGCAAAGTAGCACTGGGTGGACAATTTGGCTTGATGATCATGGAGGTCTCTTCCAACCTTTATGATTCTATGATTCTTTGTGCTCTACTGAGTATTCATTGAGCACTGGTGATTCGTTTGTTATCTAATTATTTTCATTAGGCAGCTCCCAAATAAAAGACTGATCAAAGAAAAAATATTCCCCGGTAGAATTGCGAGGCTGTTGTTGTAGTACTCATGAGATGTGTAAGAGGTTGGAGTAGATGATGTCTATGGTCTGTTCCAACCTAAGCCCTCCTGTCATCCTATGATTCTATGAAGTGTGGGCAGTGGGCCATGGACAGAGTAGTGGAGGATAGATCAACAGAGAGACTGATGCGCAAACTTATGCCATCCGGGACACGGTCATGCTAAACAAGATCCCGACTTCCTGTGCGGTGAGTGTGAGTGTGCCGACCGAGGAAATCAGTTCAGCTCCCCAGTAACAGCAGTGGGGAGAATAATGCTACTAAGTCTCTTTTCCCCGTGGGTTTGCACTGGTTGCTTCAGGCTCTCTTCATGGGTAGACAAGCAAAAGCAGCAGTATTTGTTCTGTTGTCTGGCCCACCAAATGTGAAAACTATTTTTTGAAGGGAAAAATGGACCTGTGTTTGGTTTTCAGTGGGATCACTAAAAATTAAATGATGTTGAAAACCAATAATTCTGCTGTTGCTCCGTCTTTGGGAAAAGGCTTTCTGTTAACTCTGCTGTTAATTATTTCACATAAAAGTCTTGCACAATACCAACAATGCCCTTTCTTCCTCTTGAGAGATCACACGCCTGCTTTCAGCAGACCTTTGCCAGGACCTGCCTGTCACCTGATGGGAGTAGAACGATGGGAGTAAAAAGAAGCCTTCTGTTTGGTTAGCGGTTATTTCTCACCAAGGAAGTGGCTGTAAAGGAAACACTTCAAAACAACAAAATGATGATCTACCAAACTCAGACAACAGTTCAGTCTTCCTGGAATCTGGGAATGACACGCATTTTTCTAGTGGATCCCGCTCACCTTCTTTGCCAGTTGTGCTGTCAACAAAGACCTTGCCCTTCACGTTGAAATGAGCCACATCCAGGCTCTCTGGTGCAGAGGTGCCAGAGCTCAGATGCTGATCTTCCTGACTCATTCACAGCCAGGTCTGTAGCTGCTTTGACAATTCTGTAGCCCAGCTCGAGGAGCACAGCTGTCAGCAGAGCACACGCTTTGTTATCTATGTCTGTATAAGGCAAAGATGGAATAGTGCAGCCGACCACTAAAGAAGCCAAGGCAAAAACCTCTGGCCAGAAACATCCTAGCAAGAAACCCAGTGGCAGAGAAAATGTCCACAGGATCAGTCAAGAACAAACATCAACCTGCTGCCCTGTTCTAGACCACCATGTGATCTGCAGGCCTCTAGCCAGCTATATGCATGGTGCAGGTGAGATGCTGAGACTGCATCACTGCCTAGCGGGGAGCGCTGCCCCATGAACCCTGACAACAGATCTTGCTCTTTCTCTGCAGCTCAAACCTGCTGCAGAAGATCCCATTTTCAGCTTCAGAAAATCCCCTTTTGAGGAGTCTCAAGTCAGTAAGTGATGACAGAACAAGGATCCCTTGTAAAGCCTGCAAGATGGACCAGTGATAGTGGTCAGTGAGCTGGGAAATCGAGGCTGAGGCATTATCCTGATTCCTCTCATCGTTATAAAGGTGACTGTAAGTGAGGTATCAGATTCAGCTGGCTGACCATCCTCCAGAAGACAGAACCTGAGACTTCAAACTTCACCCTACGTGTGAACATCCGCGGGTTAATTCACTGAATGAGAGCAGGTCTGGCAAAGAAACACGGGAAAAGCAGGCAGAACGCTCTGCCTCCTTCTGTGCAGATGCAAGACCAAAGGGATTCTGATTCTGTGAGTGGATCCAGAAATCGGCTCTGGAGAACAAATGATGTGAAGAGTGGCTGACGGAACTGGAGTGGTTTAATCTGGAGAAAAAGAGGCTTGGGGGAGGCCTCTTTGCTTGCTGCAACTTCCTGAAAAAAGGTTGTAGTGAGGTTGGGGTCAGTCTATTCTCTCAGGTAAGGAGCAATAGGTCTAGAGGACATGGCACCACGCTGTGCAAGGGGTGGATTAGGCTGGATGTTAGGGAAAATGTCTTCATCTAAGTGGTTGTTAGACATCAGAACAGGCTGCCCAGAGAGGTGGTCGCCATCGATGGAGGTATTGAGATGTTGGTGTATGCTACATACAGATCTGGTGCTGAGGAGTGTGAGTTAGTGACCTGGCAGCGCTGGGTCAATGGTTGCACTTGATGATCTTAAAGGCCTTTCCCAACTGAACTGATTCAGTGATTCTGTGGTTATATTTCCCCAACAGCTCACTGAGATCACCCTCTAAAATAAGAAGACCCAAAGGAACAAAACACCCGAAAAACTTTGCAAGTTGGATTGTTTTCATTCCTTTTATTTCAGTTAAGGTAGAAAATCAAAGGGAGATGGGCAAGAGCTTTCTATAGAGACTTTTCTCTCTAGAAAAGGGGAGGCTTGCAGAAAATCATTCTTAAATATCTGTGGTGGGCTTGGTTCAAGTGTTGATCTATTAAACCAGATACAGAGTAGAAGGAGTCAGGGGATGTGCATTGTTTTGTGAAGAGGGGTCACATGAAATGGAGATGGGAAAGGGAAGGCAACCATCACAGGCTTCATGCTTCAAGCTCCTGATTCCACAGTGCTTCGCCCAGGGCACTGAGCCCTTCCAAAAGGGGGCTCTTGAAAGCTGGAATCTGCTGACTCAGAAACTTGGAAAGAGAGAGTAGACTTTTATTGTTGTCTTAGGCATCCTGACTGGGAGACATTTTATTTGTAGAGCAGATTGCAGTGCTTGCCAGTTGGTATCTAGGGTATAGATGGAATCATCAAACACAAGATTCATTAAACCTGCGCTAAAACAGAACTTGCACTGAGAGAACAGAGCGGTTGGGGAAGGTTAAAATCCCCCACGGGGATTTCGGTGTGATGCATTCAAGAAATTCCAAGTGAGTACTACACACATAGTTAGAGAAGAAGATGCTAAAGCACTTGAGATTACCCTACATCTTGTTAAAAGTGGTGGGAAGCGTATTTGTGGATCTGCTGCCAACTGTTGCTGGATTTTAAAACAAACCCAAGTGTTCTGCAGTGTTTTGTGTCTGAGCAAGTCAGCTGCTTCCCACTAACCCATGCTTTGATGTCTTTCAAGTGTAACTTTAACTGGATAATCTGAGTTTATTGTGCTTGTTTCTTTGATATAATTATCTGATTCTGGAGTGATTGCAACTTCCTTGTAGTCCAATTGGAGAAAGATGCTCAAGAGTTGTGGATGGTGCTCTGCCAAACAAGAATGTGTGCGCAGCTATGATTCTGCAGCGCTGTTCAGTATTTCCTTCTATCAGCTTCTATTGAACAGATGAGGTGGCTCTCTGCACACCAAACTGTGAAGGGTGGCTTGCAGAGGGAGGCACTGCAGAGTAGGAGCAGGCTCTCTTTGCAGCCTGAAGAGCCCTTACTGAATGCATGAACACAAGCAAGGCCAAATGTTCCTGGCTGCTTATGGCAGCCTCAACCCGCAGAGCTGGTGGTGATGTACAAGGCCTTTCCTGTTGGTGTAAGGTAATTTTTTCTGGGAGTTGAAAGAGAAGTAAAGGGGTCCACAACCTGCTCTGCCTCTACCAGGCTACCAGATTGCTGCCTGTAGTTTGGCTTTAGTCATTCACAAAGTTTGGTCACTAGGAAATCATGGGTTACCCTTACTGGGGACAGAACAGGAACTCTGTCAGGGCTTACAGATGCTGAATGTCATCACAAGCCCAGCGCTGTGTGTGATGGCAGCACAACCACGCTTCTAGGCGATGCACATTCAATACTGCTTTTGCAGTGTGTGTCCTTACATGGCATTTCCCAACGCTGTCTGTAGCACAGCTCTTCATGTGGGCTGGAGCTTGTGAAACGTTAATTTGTCTTGCATAGGCTTTGCTATTGATCTGTTTTGCCAGCTGGACCAGAAGACAACGACTAAGGCAGTTAGCTGAGTTACAGTGGAAACCATCCTGTCTGGGCTGCCTCTCACTCAGTCTCCCCTGCCAGATGCACTCTAACCAACATCAAGAAATGGGCCTTTCAGTTTGTGAGGCTCAGGGAGCTGGGGTTGTACACTCTGCAGAAGAGAGGGCCCTAGGGAGACCTTATAGCATCTTTCAGTATTGAAGAGGGACTTTTCACTAGGGCATCTGGTGATAAGACAAGGGGAAATGGTTTCAAACTGAAAGGGGAGATTTAATATAGATCTTAATAAAAAATTCCTCCTTGAGACCCTTGAACAGGTTGCCCAGAGAGGCTGTGGCTGCTCCATCTGCAGTGTCCAAGGCCAGGATGGATGAGATTCTGGGCACAGTGATCTGGTGAGAGGTGTCGCTGCCCATGGCAGGGGGTTGACATTGAGTGATTATTAAGTCCCTTCCAACCCTAACCATTCTGACCCTGTGACTGCATCCACTCAAGTTTTTAATGTCTCCACGGATGGAAACTCTACAACCTCTCTGGTTAACTGGTGCCAACTATTGACAACCTTTGCAGTAATACGTACTTGGTGTTTAAGTGGAACTTTCTATATTTAGGATCACACCCATTGCCTCTTTACGTGTCACTGGTACCAGTGAAAGGAGCCTACTGCCTTCATCTTTTGAACCCACTCCCACTGGATACCTAAGTTGACAAAACTTCCCCTGAACCCTGTATTTTTTTTAAGCTAAAGAATCCCAGTGCCCTCAGAGCTTCTTGTATAACGAAGCGGGTGCAAAATGCTTGTTGCGTACATCCTTACTGCCGAAACATGGGGTAGGTCTTGCAGGACAGTTCTCCTACAACCTGCACCAAGTGTGTGCAACCACACAGGCCAGGTCAGTCAGAGGGATATGAGGTCCTCTGTGGCACTTAGACTGTATGGTCTACAAAGACAGGAGTTTGAGGTCTGGTGCTTAAAGCCAAGCAGAGGTAAGGGGAATACTACTCCTAGTTTTTATTTTACTTGATTGAAATGTCCAGTGAGAAAACAGAGCCTTTCCCTTACCTTTCACTGAGGGAAATGCCTGTGGAAGAGGAGTGAATGGGGCTGAGATTTGACACCTGTGCACTGCAAAGAAATTGCACACAGACATGGTGTCTTTACACAGACAATGTGTAAAGGATTACCTACGTCATCATCTCTGTTTTAATTGCTAATAGGGAACAGTTTGGAAAACAGGGATGTTCTTAGAAGACCCTGCTTTCAGGTTTGTTTTCAAGAACAACCAAGGATCAGATGGGATCCTGTGACTGAATGGGCTTCATGGGACTTAGCTAAATTAATAATTAGAGAACGTACCCAAATTGCTTACACTAAGAGTCAGGATGACTATTCAGACCCTGTTTAATAGCAGAGAAAACCACCTTGTCTTCTGGGGATCACCCAAAGTGGACTCTGTCCACTCTAAGAACCGTAACTATCACAGTTTGTGAGGTTGCATTTCTCACAAACCTGCAGTGAGAGGAGCAAACTTTCTGCACTTGTGGCCTGTGCTCTACCCCCTGGAGCCACCAGTGCACTCCATTGCTCTCAGGAGGAGCACAGTGCTTGCCAGTCTGCAGCTTTGACTGTGGTTGTCTGTGCAAAAGCCCAGCCCAGACTGCAGCACTGCAGGGATTACTGGGGACAGGCTCCCAAATCCTGCTCTCTGCACAGTGATTTGTATCACCCTCTGTGACCCTACTTGGAAGCTGCTGCCTTGCTGGTAATTCCCAGAGAAATCTGGACCTACCAATGATCTGGTGTAAATATAATCCTCAGAGAGAGAGGCTCATAATATCATCCCCTTCCCACAAGTCCTAATCCTGTGAGCTGAAATTCCTTGACATAGTACATAATGCTTCCCTTGGCTGTGTAACACTCTGATGTGGAAGAGCACTCTTGCAGTCATCTGGGACTGGGAACATTAATTTTGTGCTTTTACCCAACAGTGCATCCCAAAGATACTCCAGATCTGTTGGGGTGCAGATTCTGTAAACCTCTTGCTCAGTAAAGGTTGGGTTGAAATTTTAACTTGATCCTTTGTGGGGCTGCACATCTTCCCAGAGCAGTGGAGCACACAACTCAGGAGGAGTATTCACCCAAATTTCAAGGCCAGGAACATTGTGGAGAACAGGTAGCAGGTAGGTACTTGAGTACCCTCTGTGACGGGTCAGAAACGTGATCTTTCCTGGGAGAATGAAGGCCATTCACAGAACACTGGGACTTTCTATCCTCAGAGCTGTTAGGTGGGAGCTGACTTGGGCTGGTGAGGGTCACTTTACGCACTGAAGAATGCATCAAGTATATTAGCATCTCTGATACAATCTTCTCCTCCAAGTATTGCCAGTGAACATAACCTCACAAGCCACTGTGCCAACCTCACCAAACTGTGCCAGACAGAAGAAAACCCTGGTAACCCCATTTTCTTCAGGCAGGAGGAAATGAGAAATGCTGTGAACAGCTAGTAAAATATGAAGGCAATTTAGGATCTGTCTACAAAAGCAAGTTTGGGTAGGCAAGGGAAGAGATGCACATGCCAACGAGTATGTTCTAGCCCACAGTATGCAAAGCATTTAACCCGCAGGTCTCCCCTAAGCCAGAGCAGGCCTCCTTGAGTTCACAGGCTCACTTGCAGGAATCTCCATGCGAAGGCTTTCGCAATGGAGGGGTTGGGATCGGTTTTGCCATCTACTCAAGTTGCCTGGGAAAAAGAAAATCTCTGCAAATTCCAAGCCTGATTGTGTCTGACAAGAACACTTCTGCTTCATCTCTAAGGAACCTTTTCTTTAGGTCTCCAGTGAGATTAACAGTTAACACTGTGTGTTTTACACCCCCCTTCTTCTTCTCCCCTGGCCCTCAGGTTTATGTGGAGTTTGTGCAGTTGTGAGTTTGTTTGATGTGAGCTTATGCTCTGGTCAGCAGTTCCACACTTCTTCCTTTACATTTTGGTCGCTGGCAGAGTCTCCCTGACAGAGATAATGTTGTGCTGGCTTAGAGGCCTCTGAAGACATTGGGTTTACAGTGATTTCCTTGTCTTTCCACAAGGAAATTCTTTCTGGGTCAAAAGGATAACCCTGAATGGGAACCCAAATTCTCGCACTCCCTTCAAAACGAAGTATCTCTTCTTGGTGAGCTTTCCCTTTCCTGCCAGGATGAGAAAGCTTTTAAACCCACTAAGCACTGCTATGTTGTTTTGGTTTGTAGCATAGGTGGGGACAGCATCACACCCTGCTGGTTCTCTGGCCAAAATGTTCTCAAGGTGTTCTCACCAGTGCGCAGTACAGGGGGACAATCACTTCCCTACTCCTGTTAGTCACACTATGTCTAAATACAAGCCAGGATGCCTTTAGCCTGCTTGGCCACTTGAGCACACACTAGCTCAATTTAGCCAGCTATCAATCAGTATCCCCAGGTCTGTGTCTGTCAAGCAGTTCTCCAGCCACTGTCCCCTGTGTCTGTAGTGTTGCGCTGGGTGGTTATAACCCAGTTGCAGAGCCCAGTACTCGGAACTCATACCACTAACCTTGACCTGTTGATCCAGCCTGTCTAGATCTCTCTGTAGGGTCTCTGTACCCTCAAGCAGATCAACACTCCTGCCCAACTTGGTGTTATCTGCAAACTGACTAAGGGTGCACTCAGTGCCCTAGTCTAGATAATCAGTAAAGATATTAAACAGGAGCCACGGGGACACCACTTGTGACCATTTGCCAGCTGGGTTTCACTCCATTCACCACCATTCTCTGGGTCTGGTTGTATCTGCCCGCACAGCTCTGGGCAGGATCACACAGGACAGGCACAAGAATCTGCTTAGAGTTTATTGCTGTTCTATAGCCCAGGTTAAACACTTGAACATGTGAGGCCATACAAGGGGTGAAATGTCATCACCTACAAAGTTCCCAGCGGAAACTAGTAGGGCAGCAACCACAACTGCCTGTAAGGCAAGGTTTACAGCATTTCGTGTGTGTAGGTAGGAAAGTGAAATTGTCTGAAAAAGGGCAAGGATCCAAGTCTGTGAATTGTAGATTTCTAGGCCTTCAGTGATGATCTCTCTACTCAAAACCTGAGCTGAAGAGCTGCACACGAAGAGAAAACAGGGAGAGATAACAAGAGAGAAGGGAAGCAGAAAGATTCATTTTCTTATCTTTGCTGAGACATGTTCACTTTTGAGGGCTGTGTGTGGACAGGCAGCAGCAGGCCACTCTGCAAGAGGGTCCAACCTCACGTTAGTTACGGTAAAGGAGAACATGCACTTTGAAGGGTCGTAGTGCTGGTGCTCTTCCCCTTTTGTACTTCCTTCAGAATTTCCACTCGGTACAGTCGTTGCTGTACTCTTCACCTAGGCCATTCATTTTAACGTAAGATTTTTCTTGCCCTGATGCTCTCCTTAGTTTTATTTCAGGCTGCTATCACGGTCATCTCCTAAACTTGAAGGGGCAGTGCAGGAGCCAGGTGTCCTCAACTGGTGGTACTTGCCCTGTCTTGCATTCACACCTGATGCTGTTCCCATCACAGTGATAAGGTGTTGGACACCAGTGACATCTCAACTGTCCTACTGACATGCAGAAAGATTCCCATGCGTTACTGCACTAAAAAGCCATATTCACACTTTTACCTCTATGCTGAGATTGTCACGAACCTGAGACCACCAGGGCTATACCAGCATGTGCTCACATGGCCCTGTCTGCAGGAGTGAGGTACGTGTTCGGCACTTCAGTGCTTTTGCAGAGCGCTTAGAGTCATAGAATGCTTAAGGTTGGAAGGGACCTTGAAAGGTCATCTAGTTCAACCCCCCATGCAGTGAGCAGAGACACCTTCAAACAGGTCAGGCTGCCCAGAGACCTGTCCAGCCTGACCTGGAATGTACACAGAAATGGGCCATCTACTACCTCTCTGAGCAATCTGTTTCTGTGTTTCACCACCCTCAGTGTGAAAAATGTCTTCCTTCCATCTAGTCTGAATCTCTGTCTTTTTGTTTCAACTTGTCAACCCTTGCTCTGTTGTAATGGACACACATAAAAGGTCTGTCCCCAACTTTCTTATAGACCCTTTTCAAGTACTGGAAGGCTTCAATTAGGTATTGCTGGAGCCTTCTCTTCAGGCTGAACAGTATCAACTCTGTTAACCTGTCCTCACAGCAGAGGAATGCCACCCTCATGTCACTTCTGTGGCTTCCTTTGGTTCTGGACGATGTTCTCCTTGTCCTGGACAGACCTGGATGCAGTACTCCAGGTGAGGTCTCAGGAGAGCACAGTAAAGCAGCAGGATCACATCCCCAGACCTGCTGGCAGGTTTTTTTAGATATGGTTGGCTTTCTGGACTGTGAGTGCACATTGTGGCTCATGTCCAGCCTTTCACCACCAAATGTGTGGAACCAAGACATTTCTGCCTGCTCCTTTCAGTTTTCTTGTTGCAACCCAGCAATGGGCTGTGATTTCCTAGGTATAACAAGCAGGGCTGGGATCAGACTGTGGTGCCATTTGGTAGCACATAAATGCTTGTGGCAAACCCAGGGGAGAAATCTTGTCCATGGTAGATGGCCTCTTTGAGAGGCCTGGAAAAACCCTTGGATTGGAGAAGAGAGATTTTTCTGGAAGACATGAGAAGTTCTCATTCCTGTGATGATACCAGTCCATCACCACAACGGTCATCCAGAGACAAGTGTGGAGATGCAAGTGCTTGTCTTCTTTTTATGTCATCCAAACGCCACCCACACTCCAGCTCATTCCCACCTCTTGTTTCAGCAGTCAGTCCCCGTTGCTAACTGGCCGGTTGTGTACTGCCAGGGGTTGCAAACAGAGTAATTTTAGTAGTGGGACATGATGTGTTTGTTGGGCAAAGGGGTAATTTGTCACCGTCTTTCCCCTTTGACTGGTATTCATACAGCCACGCAGACAGGAGAGCCTGATAAGACACAGATTTGGAACCACCTTCCCAAAGTGGTGATAAAAGTAGAGGGGTCGCTTAGCTGTAGAAGACAGGTTTTCGAAGCACACGCAGAACGTTGTATGTGTTCAGCCCTGGTGCATCAAAGCCGGGGGACAAACCCTTGCGATCGAATGGGTAAAAGTTAAAAAGCTGCCCATTTTGGGTCTCCAGTGAGATGGAGGCAGAGCCCAGGTGCAGAACACATGGGAACTCCTTGTCAAATACAACTTGGAAAACACGGTCTTCCAGGTGGTGGAGTTTGATTGTCCTGTACTTTTCAGGAATCAGCTCTTCCACGTGAGGCCCGAACTGCTGCATGACCAGCACCCCACCTGGTCCAACTTTGATCTCATAGAAAGTCAAGTTGGAATAGGTATAGTAGCCAACATAAGGGCCTGGACTTGGAGGAGGAACCAAGCTTTTCTCAGCCTCCCTGAATGCTGTCTCCATGGCAGGAATAAGAAACTCATATGTCTGAGTCACAATATCTCCACCCTGAGGCCTGGGCCCTGCCATCAGCACAATGAAGCTCAGGCGGAGCTTGGGGATAAGAGAGAAGGTAGCTGAATAACCGTCGAGGTCTCCATCCTTCCTAATGACATCATATCCCAATTGCTCGTTAATCTCCCAGGGTGTGCCGGTCTTGTTAGCAAAATATTCAGTGGAGCACTTAAACAGAGGAGTCAGCATTGTCTTCACTGTGTCAGGTTCTAGGAGACGACGGTGATAGGTGCCTAAGAAGACCATTGCCAGCTTGGCAAGGTCAGCAGCAGTGGAGTACATTTGTCCAGAAGGTCTGTACCAGCCAAGGTCATAAAGAGGGGCTGGCTGCTGGCTGCTGTAGAAACCCACAGCCATCTGGGATCGGATTGGTGGAGTGATGTCAAAGCCAGTATCCTCCATACCCAGACGGTCCAGGATGTTCTCCGAGATCCAGCGCTGGTATTGTCCCTCAGCTGCATGGTCGGCTAGCACATGTGCCATCAGTGAGAAGGCCAAGTTGCTGTAGTGGCATCTGAAAAGGAAGTGGAATATATCTGGGTCAGCCTTATCGTGGTGATACATTGTGGGTATGACTGTGCAGAAACAGTGACTAGGTCCCTCTTCTGTGGGGAAAAATTCTCATGTTATCAGAGAATTAAAAAGAAAGAGGTGAAGGGAAAAAAACCCCAATGCTGTTGCCTTGAATTGTGGTTAAGAAAAACTCGTTTCCTGTGGGAACATCAGCAGAGCTATTGAATCACGATGGACAGAGAAAAAGCTGGAGGCGCAAAGCTAAAAACCCCTTATGCAAAGCCCTGTGCATTTGCATACCTTGATGTGTGGTTTAGAGCTGTTCACCAGAGAACATTCCCATTCTTTAAACAGGGTAGAGTTGAGAGTCAGAGGTGCTTACCTTGAGGGTCTCAAAATCCCAGGTAAGCCTCTTTGGAGGTTGAACACAGTGCAAGCACTTAAGCACCTAAGTTGCATTAAGACGGTAAAAGCACTTAAAGGTCTGCAAAGCATCATCCAGCAATGTTGAATCATTAAAGACACTCAAGAGCTTCGAAGCACATTACCCAGAAAGCCATGTAAGGCTTTTTACTTGGATGGAGTCTAATGACATGAAGACATGTGTGGGCAACTTTTTATCCCATACATTTTCACAATTCATGATGCTTTCAAGCTTGTTTGTTGTAGTTTGGGTTTTTTAGTGGTGCAAAGGCACACAGCTCCCTCAGTCAGTTTGCAGATGATTGGGCAGCACTGTTGATCTGCTTGAGGGTAGAAAGGCTCTACAGAGAGGTCTAGATAGGATCAATCAAGGTCAATGGTATGGGTTTCAACAAAACTGAGTGCTGGGCCTTGCAACACTACAGGTTTGGGGGAGAGTGGCTTGAAAGCCACTCAACAGAAAAAGACCTGGAGACATTGATTGATCATCTGCTAAATATCAGCCACCCTGTGCTCAGGTGGCCAAGAAAGCCCTAGGCATCCTGGCTTCCATCCAAAAATAGTGCCTTGAGCAGGAGTAGGGAAGTGATTGCCTCCCTGTACTGAGCACTGCTGAGGCCACACCAGACACATCCTGGGTTGAGTTTTGGGCATCTCAATACGAGAAGGGCATTCAGGAGCTGGAGTGGGTGCAGAGAAGGGCAACAAGGTTGGTGAAGGTCCTGGAGAACAAACCTTGAGGAGCAGCTGAGGAAGCTGGGGCTGGTCAGCCTGGAGAAAAGGAGGCTGAGGGGAGAACTTCTTGCTTGCTGTGTGCAACTGCCTGTCAGGAGGGTGGAGAGAGAAGGGAGTTGGTCTCTCCTCCCAAGGAACAAGGGACAGGACAAGAGGAAATAGCCTCAAGTTGCCGCAGGAGAAGGTTAGGTTGGCCATGAGCCATGAGGAGAACCTTCTCCCTGGAAAGGGTCCCCAGACCTTGGCACAGAATGCCCAGGGAGGGGGTTGAATCACCATTCCTGGCTGTGTTTTTTACAGTGACAGAGATCTGGAGCTCAGGGACAGGGGTTAGCAGAGGGCTTGGTAAATTTATGTTAATGCTTGGAATTGATGATCTTAAAAGTCTTCTTCAGCCTAAATGATTCTATGATTCTATCTCATTGAGATCCACTTAGGTGATAAATTTGGTATCACCTCAACCATTCCTAGCCTATCTAGCAGAATAAAAGCACAACAAGCATTTCTATTTTTAACCAAAAGGTAAATACATTTGCATTGTAGAATTGAAATGGGGTGAATCTAAGAAGAGCCAGGCACAACTGTGAAAGCCTCTGTATCGCTGAACAGGAACTTGTGTTAGCTGTGCCATATAGCCAGGAACAGGGAGTCAAAGGGAAAACTATCAACAAGTTGAGTACAGGGGGTTGGGAGCCTAAGAGTAGATGTCCTTACATATCTTATGGGTGAGCACAGTATAAATACCAAGGTTTTATAGCCTTAAAATCCTTCAAGGATCATCTATTGTAACCTCCTCCATGATCAAGCCATGATCAAGCCATTGAGTTTTCTAAGCTTCAAGCTGTTATGAATCCTCAGCAGATCTAGGCAGAGGGTTTCTAAATGTGATTCTACTCCTGAAAACTTTGCAGGCTTAGAAAGTTTTCTCAAAGTAGTCTGAATGATTCCCGCACCCTGCTGTTTGATGGGTACTGCTCATTTTTGTGTTTGCACCTCAAGCAATAGACTTCTAATGGGTTGCATAAATGGGAACGAATATTAATAGAATCTAGGGGTAATGCAGAGACGTGAATCACTGTATGATTGTAAGTCAAATCTGTGATGATTTAAACTGATTAAATTAACATTCCTTTCCAATTTTGAAAATCTGCATCTTTTGCAATTTAAGGGTCATGGACTTAACTATAGCAGCTTAATTTGTCTCATCTTGGCTTCTCACTCAGGCTGTATGCACATTAAAACTCTCCTCACACCTCCTGCATTCACTCTTTCCTGCCTCAGACAGGTGCGTGGGTAGGAGGCTGAAGGTCTCTTCAGGAGTGTCTTTATGTTATCCATCATTAGTGGAAATGCTGGTGGGGCCGGTACCAATGCAGAACACAAACCCAGTGAGTATACATGTGAATTGTAAGCTGTGTGATAAGAGAATATATCTGACCTGGTGCCTGGATCAGCAACCAAGACATCATCTTTCAGAAGAGCTAGAGCATCTTGTGTATTGCCCTTCCACAGCAGGCTGGTAGATCTCAGCCTCCTGGGCAGACCTGTGCCATGGAAAAGAGAAATCAACAATTTGAGACAAATTATGGTCCAGGGAACTTTGAATCTGATGAAGAATTAGCAAAAGGCAAGACAGAAATAGCAGTGATGTGACACGTGCTGTACACAAACAGTGAACGTGCTGGAGTTACTTTCTGAATATGCAATGCAGAAAGTTCCAGATAGTGAGGATTTTTATAGACCAGTTTCCACTGGATGGATTGAAGAACACTTTACACTATGTCATGCAGTGGCTTTGATCTTGATGCTAAGCAGAAACTGTTGTTTGGTTTCTTGGCAGACAAGAAACGTAACTGACCTCAACATTCATTTGATTTTCAGTTGGTTTCTGAAAATGTGCTTCTCCTGCTGGGTCCAAGCTGGTTAGAATGCACTGCTGCTGTGCTCTGGAATTCTGTGCCACATTCAAACAAAGAACCAAACACAGAATCCTAGGATGGTTCAGGTTGGAAGGGACTTTAAAGATCTCCTAGTTCCAACCCTCCTTGTCGTGGACAGATCATCTCTCACCAGACTGGCTTGCTCAAAGCCCCATCCAACCTAGCCTTGAATATGTCTGGTGATGGAGTATCCACAACTTCTCTGGGCATCCTCTGCCACTATCTCACCACCCTCACAGTGAAGAACTCTCTCTTCACATCTATTCTAAAGCCATTGTCCCTCATCCTATCACTATAATCCCCTGTTAAAGAGTCCCATCACAGCTTTCTTGTAGCCCCCTTCAGACTCTGGAAGGCCACAGTAAGGTCTCCCTGTAGCCTCCCTTTCTCCCAAAATCCCTCAGTGTGTCCTTGTAGAAGAGGTGTTCCAGCTCTCTGATCATCTCCTCTGGACCCACTACAGGAGCTGCATGTCCTTCCTGTGATGGCGGCTCCAGAACTGAATCAGGTTTGGGATTACACAGAAAGATAAAGGAGATAAGCAGGGGCACAAATACAGCAAAGTGACAGGAGTGGTGGAAGGGCTCTGCATCACAAGCAGTTACGCTCTGACCAATCACACTGTTGAAATAGGCATTCTACAAGTGTTTCTAGGGCATACCTCACACCTGTTGTGTGACGGGGAGCTGCAGCAGGGCTGGGAGCTGCAGCACATACTGCTCCTGAAGGGAGTTGGTGCCCCTGGAGACAACACCTAGCTGGCTAAAGCGAGTCCTTGTCTACACAGAGAGGTGCTGAGCAGGCTGTGCACACACCTTTCTTTCTGGTCCTGATGCCGGTTTTGGTTGCTTGTCTGATTGTTTACAGGTCTCAGATACATAATTTCTTTCTGGGGAACCTCTGTTTTGATGCTGCCTTGCCCCAGGCGGTGCTGTACCCTGGCCTGAACTCCAGTAACTCGCTTACCTGCTATTTTGGTTTTATGTTCTCATTTTAGAGCATTTATTCTGGATTAATGCAGGTGCTACAGAGTTTAATCAAAATGCCACTTGAGATGTCAGCACAGTCTCTTTGACCGTTAAATTCTGGAGTCAAGTATTAGCAGCTTTATTTCTAAGAAATTTAAATTCCTCAAAAGTCTTGTGAGCTCCTTCTACCTTAATGAAAGTGTTACCCAGTGATGAAGGTGGCAGCAGATTAATAGTCTTCTGCCAGCAAGCACAAAGCTATTAATAGATCAGGAATCCCAGATCAGGAACGACACTGATGGCTAAATTTAGCTCAGCAGTCAAGGCCTGTCTGTTCAAAGCAGAGAGGTTTGGTGCCACTTTGGCCCTTAATTCTGTATCTCAGAAAAATCAGCACATTCTGGGCTCGAGTACAAAATCCTGTCATGCAGTTGGTGTCTGATTTCAGGTCAAGCTACTGTGCTGAGAGAAATGTACATTCACCCTTCCTGACCCATGGTGCAGTCTCGCCCCTCTGCTGCCAGTGGCCTGAGCAAGTTTTTCTTTTAGCACTTCATGAAGCTGCTGGCACTTTGCTTCCAAGGGTCCTGCCTGAGCTCTGGGAACCTCAAAAGTGCAGGGTCCGTACTGGAAAACTTCCTCCAGTGCGACCTTTCTGATGCCTGGCAGATGGTCTGCTCTCTCTGTGGTCCCAAGTGGCTCAATGGTGGGCAGGGGGCAAAGCAGGTATCAGTGTTGTCTCACCTGAGAGCTGGCTGGCCATCCTGCGCAGGGTTACAGGGGATGGCTTAAGAGGCACTGAGCCTTTTTCCAAGAAGATCAGCCCATCGGCTGTGTATCTCTGCTCTGACTCCTTCAGCCTTCCCAGAGGGTTCTTAATAACGAAGTTCTGGGCGTAACGTTCCAATGGGTCATCGAGAGACATGACTTTTCCTTCCTCCCACATCTTGTACAACATAATGGTTGGGAAGATCTTGGAGACGCTGGCAATTCTGTTAAGGAACAGACATTTATAGATTTTAAGTGTGAGATACTCACAAATCAAGAAGAAAGATGGCCAGTACATTGCGATCCCCCAGCTGACTCACTGCCTTTGCATGTAACACGGTTGCTCAGAAGTGAAAGGCTAAAATGCAGGGAAGAGCTCTGAATTAATATTTTTAACTCTATGGACTGCACAACAACCTTCAGTAGCAGCTCCCCAATAGTGCTTTGGGCTACAGAACCTGTTCTGTTCACTC
Organism: Upupa epops; assembly: GCA_013397515.1. Taxonomy (NCBI): domain Eukaryota; kingdom Metazoa; phylum Chordata; class Aves; order Bucerotiformes; family Upupidae; genus Upupa; species Upupa epops. The sequence goes on from VZRI01007422.1 coordinate 34,053, forward strand.
ACTGCTCATAAAATGAAATACCCTGTAAATTACTGCTTAGTAAATGTAGTAACAATTTTCAAGCACTTTATTGGAGTTGTAAGATAAAAACTCCATGAGGTTTTGCATTTCAGTTCAGAGTTGATACTGGGGTGACTTCAGAGCAGAGTCAAATTTACAAAAGGCTTTCTGGACCAGGACTCCTGTTCTTTTTAGTTGTTGTTTTTTGTAAGAGAGGCCATGACCACAAGGGATGTCAGGGGACAACGCTGGAGGGGCATGAGACATTTTAGACTGAAAGCATTTACCAAGTTGTTTTCATTACTCAAGAATCTAAGTCAGATGTTTGAGGACTAGCAGGTCCTGTCCTAGTTCTGACCATAAATGATGCTGGTCTGCAGCTGTTAACTGGAAGGGTAGTGATTCAAGCCCAATCGGGAATGGATTCCCTCTGCCCTGACAATGGCAGGGGAGATGGAACTAGATGGCCTTTAAGGTGCCTTCCAACCCAAATCTTTCTACAGTTGTATGATTTTGGAAGAAATAACACAAGGTTGTATACGCAGGGGTTTTACCCTGCAGAAGGGGAAAAGGCAGGCAACCACAGATGCTGAAACGTTCCAAAATCATTTATTCTAAGGACTACATTTGCTAGTCACACAACAGCCACTCTCTTCCTTATATAGTGCAGTTATAAATGACTGAAAATAGATCTTTGGGGGGTTGGGTTTGTTTAATGCATATTAAGAGCTTGATTCTGTTTAATCTAAAAAATAACTGCAAATATGGCTTTGACTTTGCTGGAAGCATGAATAAGCAAACAGGTCTGTTGTACGTGTTCTGTCAATATTCTTCCCAAATCCCACTTTTGCTAGGCAAGTTTTATTTAATTATTTGTTTTCATTCCTATGGCACTGCTTTCTAGCTGTTCACAAAATCTGTGCTAGCTCTCCATCTTCAGATGTTTGCTCTAGGCCTCCTCAAAGTGTGGAGAGTTTCCCATGTAAGGAGCAGTGTATGTGCAGGTTCTGCAGGACAGTCACTGCTATTCCAATTTCAAATATTGTCAGATCAATTAAAAATAATACCAGAACACTGAAAACCATGTTCCAGAGTAAAGAACTCAGTGAGCCACAAATAGATGATAATGGAGGGACTAAGCGTAGCATTGTCTCACACATTTTCGGTGGTCTCTGCAGCAGACAGGAGTCAATAGGAGATGCGGTTTGTCACAACGGCTCTGTTCCTGTGCATCAGAGCTCCGCTTGTCCTATCTGTTCTTTTTCTAGCTTCCACACCTCCCATACACCAGTGTCACCTGTAAATAGTGTACTCGTTGGGCACCACTGAGGAGGGGTCCGAACCATTCTTCTTCCCAAAGTTGCCTGTCCAGAGCACAGTGTCATTGTAGATCACAATGGCCGAAACGGCAGGGAGACCAGAGCTGTGGATCTTTTGCCGCAACATCAGGTCTACCTGCAAAATGATGGAGCATGATGAATATCCAAATGAAGAACCTTACAGTGCATCCTCTGTAACAGACACTACAAGACTTAGAGCGTTCACTCTCCTTACTTTCATGCACTCACAAGTGATTCCAAATGTGTTTTGGCAAAGGAAGCAGTTGAACTTGCTCTTCCCCTGAATTGCTTATGCCGAATAATCCAGTGTCTTTTCAGTTCAGATGTCCACTGCGCAGAAGCAAGTGGTGCTCATTCCAGTAGTGCCCTTGGTGCTTTTGTGATTTAAAGCAAATGCTGAAACCTAATAATTGTGATCTGTTCCTTTGTAAATGACATTGCTCACACCTGCTCTTTGCAGTAGTATTTTAGGTTCAAAGATATGCAAGGAAAAGGCCCAGACTTTTCAGATACTCTGTAATAGTTTTCATGCCAAGAAACACACCAGAATTGGATTCCTATTTCAACCACAACCTGAGAAACAACACTGAGCAACCAGAGGGCTGTGATTGCTCTTTGCTCTGTGTTGGACCAGGGTTCTGTGGATGTGATCAGCCAGCCATGCTCCACCCACCCCTACAAGCAGGATGCTTTGGTCCTGTTCTTTTATGACCTTTTCAAAGCCCTGTCATCATCATGCATAAGTTGTATAGAAAGGTAGGGCAGAAGAAGTGGACTTCCAAACCCAGTATTTGAGACAAGAAAGACCAAGCCAAATCAAGTCCTCAGGTCTTCTTCAGTGGATGGACTGTTGAAATGCACAGACAGGCAGCGGTGGAGACTTCAAACTTGTGCTAAGTCCTTCTGAAGTGATGATTTAATCTCTTGTCCCCTTTGAATGTCAAGTTGATACACAGCTTAAGGACGTGATTTAACATGGGTTTGTTATGGTTCGTTTGACTCAATGATCTTAAAGGCTTTTTCCAACAGAAGAAGGTTAGGTACATCGCGCCTGCTGCGTGTTAGGGTGGATAGAATTGTATTCACTTCCGAGAGAGGTGAGGCCCTCAAGTGTCATTGAATCCAGTACTGGTGTTTGGATTTCTCCATTAGAAAGACTCTTCTGGGGAAAACGTTGGTCTTTCGGGTAAGTGAAAGTATTTACCTTTGCAAGAGGAACATTTGCTTAATTCTTGTGCACAAGTGAATGTCACTGTCCTGCTTCAAGCTGCTATGGGATGGGAAAAAGTCCTCCCCTATATTCACATGGGGTACTCTCCAGAGACCCAGGTCCTGGCCTGGTGCAGGATGGTAGTTTGCCTCAGGTAGAGAAAGATTTTCAGAGTGTGTTTGAATATCGACAGACTGAGGTGGAACCTGAGGCCATGTGAAGATGTACTCTTGAGGGGTACAGGGCTGTCTAAGACCCCTTCAGATATTTTTGTCTTCCTGTATCTAGTGCTTTGGTTCTCTGTGCCTTATTCTGACTGCAAAGTAGGAACAGTTTCACCTGACTGCTTAGAAGAAGGGCTTGGATACTTCATTTCTGAGAAAGACAAAGAAGGAAGCCAGATGGCTCTCCTGTGCACACTCAATGTTCAGCACATTCCTTCACCTCTCTGACTCATCCTAACTCTACACCAACCCCAGAAACAGCAGTAGAGACTTCATAGAAGTGAATGTGAAGGGATAGAAATTGAAATACAGTGCAGATTAAGTGATGTGAAGGCAGGAAAACAACCCTAACTTCACAACATACACACATGGACAGTGAGCTAGCTGGTCTTTAGCCCTCAGAAACAAGGCCTTAGGACTATGATGGATGCTCTTATATAAACACTCAGTACCCTGTGGCACAATGGAAGGTAAATCAAAAAGGACAGATTATTAGAGAAGTAGCATAAACCAGAAAATGCTCTTTTATCACTGTATAACTCTCTGGTCTGCTTGAATGCTGTATTGAATGCTATATGCAGAACCAATCTCCCAAATCTCCATCTCTTAGGATGCCAGAGATAGAAAAGATTCAAAGGGTGAAAAAGCAATCTGAGCTGTGGGACAACTTCTATTATGATTAATGAAGCTACTCATGAGGACGAGTCATATGAGAGGGTCTCTTATATAACAGAGGTCTACAAAATCAGGAATGTCCTGTCAGAGCATGGCTGTCCTTACGGTCCGTTCAGCCAGGGTAATGCTGCAGCAGTTCTTCCCTGCAAATAGAGCTACCAGCATTTCAGACAGTGCCAGTCTATCTTACTGAGGAAAATCAGGCCTCTCATTCAGATGCAGGTCCTTTCCCTTTTCTCCTTTCCCTCCTTCATTTGCTTCCTTGAAGTTACCTGCAAGTAGCTTTTCAATTTTAAAATGGTGCCATGAGGAAAGTTGGCAAAGCAAGAAAACCAGCAGCTGAATAGAAAGCAGTTGCTTGAGTCACCTGCTTTCCAGGACATGAGGGCTGACTAGTTGTGGAGAAGATGCCAGGAGCTGTCACTTTGAGTTGAAGTGTGCTCACCAGACTTTCTGATAGACACACAATAATGTCTATTCATCACAGCTTACTGTTTGGGTAAGACTCTTGACTCTGTTCAGCAAAGGAGTTCTGTACACCTGTTTCTAGATTCTCCACATCCTTGATTCCCTTTCTCCTTCCCCAGAGATGCTCACGTGCAAAACGCATATCCTCCCCACACACACTTTGAGAACAGCAGGCGTGAGCTCTGTCTCCCTCTGTTCCCTTCTCCTCACAGACCTTCTCCAGTGCATCCTTCAGAATGGGGATTGGGTGGTCCAGTGGCACTGGCTCAGGATAGCGGGGACACATCTGCACAGCTTCCGATCGCACTTCCATCACAGGGGGCACTGGAAAACATTGCAAAGGCAGTATGTGTGACTACAATAGACACTGCAAAAATGAACCTCACCCAGCACTCAGTGCCAGCTTTCTTGCTTGTGTTGTCCAAAGACAGAGAACACTTCTGCATAGGAAAAAAACAACCTTAAACTGTTTCTGTCTCACATAAAACAGGATTTGAAGAGGGCACTGTGCTCTGTTACTGTTTATTGCAGCCTGGGCACTGCAATAGGCTTCAACTGACTACAACATGGAAGGGTAAGGGTCTGGGACTGAAGACTCCCTAGGGTACCTGCCAGTGGGTTTAGACCTCTTGAAAGTGCCCTCCAGTGTTGAGTAAAGTCTGAGTACTTATAGTGTTAAGGCTGCCTACCTGGTTATCGGCTGCCTTCTAACTAGCTGCATCCTGCATAGAGCAGAAACAGATGACACATTTCTGTGCCAAGACAGGATCTTTAACCTCAGTGACACCTGGGAGGCACTCGGAGGCAGTATTTTCCCAGCTGATCCCAAGATTCATAATCAGCTCCTCTGCTCTGTAAGCTGTAAACAAAATGTTTACTTATCTCTTCTCTTATCAACTGATCCACCAACATTAGAGATGCTGACGAGAAGGGAATTTGCGCTATGAAAGCCTTGCAATGAATAGGGATGGCTACACAAGAACCTACAGAGAGCCTCTGATAAAAATGTAGGGTCTGAAATACTTTCAGACACCGGTCTGTAGAGCACCTCCGGCAGGGTCCGTGTGGGTTTTAAGCCAATGTTGGGCTACTTAAAATTCTGATCCAGTTGCCGTGTGCACATTTAATCACTGTGCATGCTGTGCCTTCAGTCTGTCTGTAGGGTTCTTTGTAATCAGCATAGGGGAATTCTAGTGTGAACTGGGAACTTGAGCCAGTTCAAAGATCTAAGAATAGAAGAATAGAAAGGGAAGCAAACCTGTAAACCAAAGCACAGTGTAAAACAAAACCTGTTCTAAACTGGCGTGACTTTCAGAACACAGTGCTAAAGGAAAAGATAATGTAAAATAAACTGTCTCCTTGTGATATCAGTGAACCCAGCTTGGTGCCCAAAGTAATGGGGCCTCTTTGGACACCAGCAGAGTTACACGGTGCTCCATCAATGCAGTGTTCATCTCCTCTGTGTCCTTGCACCAGCCAGAAGGAGGCAAATTTACATCCTGTTTGTGGAAATGCCCTCTGGGGGAAATTTTCCAGTGTGTACTGGCGTCACAGATTTCTGTGCCGAACCATGGCCAAGATGACTACTCACTGGGCTCCAGTTTGGGGAGATTGTACTGCCACAAGAAGCAGCCTGTCATTGCAACAGACAACAGGAAGAAGAAGACGACCAACACGTGAATCCACTTCACCTCCATAACAGTGAGCTTGAGGAGACTCCGTCGGCTGGATGCCTGCTGTAATTAGAAAATACAGGATCTCAGAGAGAGAGAAATGGCTCTTATGCCTAGCAAGTAGGTGAACGAATCAGACGGCATCTGAGTATAAAGCTGCTGCAGGACTACTGCAGCACAAGATCTGAGTATATAAGCCTGCATAGAAATAACATGAAACAGAGACAGTTTCTCATCACAGCTTCTTGCTCCCCTTAACCCGTTTGGCCTCCTTGACTATTGTAGAAGAACACTATGCACCAATTTTTAGCTTTTCCCCTCCCTGTAGGTGAACTTCATCAGCCCAGGCTGGCAGGATTCTCTGTTGCCACTCTTACTTCCCCCTCTCATTTGTTATGACCTATACCTGGATATCTTTCCAGCCCCTTTTTTTCCAGAGTCCAGCATCTGTTCATGGCAGCCTCCAGCCAGATCATCTGAGCGAATCCAGCTTTTGTAGGAGAGCAATGGAGTTTTTATCACCCTTCCCTTTCTCTTTTGTGCCTGAAGCTGCAGGGCCACTTCCAGACTGGCTCCTAGCTCTGTAAGGACCCGCTGTGGGGGCCTGGCCCCTGCCAAAGCCCTAGAATTCCCCTTTCTGTACAGCAATGGAAATCCACCTCAACTACTTGTGAAGCCCTTCAGTCTGTTCAATGTAAATTTCTGAAGGCAGATAACTTCGGGTCCTTCCATAACACAAAGCAAAACTTCGAAGATGTCCTAAGGTCGTACAGATGCCTGCAGACCCACTAAGTCCTGAACCCACCAGAGCAGACACACTCCATATTCCAGCCTAAGTGGCAGCCTAAACAGGGTGATGCCAGTCTGACACCAAACCAGCTCGGTTTAAGCTTAGATAATCTTTCAGTGTCCCTTCCAACCCATAACATTCTGTGATTCTGTGATATCAACCTCATACAGTGCCTTAGCGGGCAGGAGAACATCTCCACACAAGGAGAAGCTTGGCAGGCTTCAGTTTATGCTGAAGGGGCTGTGATGAGGTGGCATTTTCTTGCAGTAAGGAGTGGAATGGGGGCCTCTTTGCCCGAGAGCAGTCATGAGGTGACTTCCTTGGACTTAGTCCCATCCGAATCACAGAGCCTTAGAATCAATTTGGTTGGAAGAGACCTTTAGGATCATCAGATCCAACCTTTGTCCTTGCAATGCTAGGTTAGCCCTAAACCACATCTCGCAGCACTACTTCATCTGCTTTTTAAACCCCTCCAAGGGATTTAAAAATAAGGTGGGTCTCCTAAAACCTACAGCCCCTGTGACAATTTTTCTGCCTCTTCCCTTGCTTCACTGAGAGTCCCTGATTCTTGTGCCCCTAAGAGCAGGGTGAAAGGGAATGATTTTCTGGTGTATGCCTCATCATGTGATGATCGCCAGGCTTCCTAGCCCACTGAGGACCCAGAGATACCAAGACTGAGTTCTCACACCTTGAGTCCAAACTCTACCTGTTGCCGATGGTGAGTGCCATGAATGTGTTTGTCATTCTCTGAGCCATAATCTCATGGAAATGGAATGAAATTGTGGCAATGCTATGAAATCAGAGACACAGGTGACTGACAGGACACTAAATATGCAGAAGTGTGAGGAATAGTCACCATGCTGAGGAGATGTTCTACCCTCAGGAAAAATACCCCTCTTCCACTCTACCTGAGATGCTGCTGAACAGATGGGTAGATACCTAAAGCCTGGTTACTCACAATTCCCTCTCCAGGACCTGGAGAGCTTTCAGCTTAGTGACGGTCACTGCTAACAGCATAAACAGAGCACAGCACAGGGAGGGAGGCTACCAAGCACTGGCACACACACAAATGAATGCAAACGCATATGGGAACAAGTGCACATAACTGCAGGAGTAGGTTAGCTGGTAGGTATTTTCCCCTGAGCCTTGAATAATTAGGATGGTGGAGGACATAAGTGGGGATTTCACACAGACCACCCAGGTACCTGCCCTACCACGCTCATCTAGGCAGACTGCCATCGATCCTGCAAGCCACTCCATCAGAGCCACCTCTAAACCCTGGTTAGGCAGAGCCATAAAGAACCCCAGTCCCCAGCACATACCATCACCAGAAGCTGTCTCAGTCCCAGGGGCTGTTGTCAGGCATCCCAGCGAGTGCGTACAGTAGCAAAACCAAACCATCTCATCTCAGCCCCAGTGCAGAGTGCCTTGCCATGCTGCTAAACTCCACTGATCATCATGTGCTCGGGTACTCTGTCCGAAGCAGCCATTTTTACCTCTCCAACATGCCTGCTCTGGGTTTCCCTGTCCATTTGACCCATGCAGAGCCTCCAGAAAGTGCTGCTGACCTCCCCTGGGCAAGGAGATTAAGCTACAGGGACAGAATGGCATTTGCGCTCAGGAAAGTGCCCGAGATTGAACGTTAATTCCTCTAATGCTTCTCTGCCGCGTGTGTGAATCACAGTTGAAACCATGAGAGCTTCACAATCTATTTATAGTAGCTTCATCTCCTCCTGACATCTAAACAGGAGGCGATTAACTCATGAGATGAACAGCCCCCATGTGTCTCCAGCCGGCTGTCCCTGAGTGGGCTTGAGAGGGGATGGGATGAACTCTTAGGAGGAAGGAGAGGTGGGGAAGCTTAAGAAAGGAGCTCAGGCACTTTCTGGGTTTAATCTTGAACCGTCTTCTGGAGTTGCTTACTTTGATAGACAAGAGAGTCATTCACAGAGTCACAGAATCACAGTGTTAGGGACTGGAAGGGAACTTGAGAGATCATCCAGTCCAATCCCCCTGCCGCAGCAGGGTCCTCTAGATCCAGTCGCACAGGAACAGGCCAGGAAGGGTTTAAACATCTCCAGGGAAAGAGAATCCACAACCCCATGGCCAGCCCCTTCCAGGACTCTGGCACCTTCACCTGGAGGAGGTTTCTTCTCGTTTTTATGTGGAACCTCCTCTGTTCCAGCTGACACTCGTTGCCTCTTGTCCTAGCATTGGGTGCCACTGAGCAGAGCCTGGCTTCTTCCTCCTGACACCCACCCTTTCCATATTGATCAACATTAATGAGGTCACCCCTCAGGCTCCTTTTTTCCAAGCTCAAGAAACCCAACTCCCTCAGCCTTTCCTCAGCAGGGAGATGCTCCACTCCCTTCCTCATCTCTGTGGCTCCATGCTGGATTCTCTCAAGCACCTCTGTGTCCTTCTGGAACTGAGGGGCTCAGAGCTGGACACACCATTCCCAGCTAACAGGCTCAATAGACATAGATGGAGCTGGTTTTCTCATTCCTTTTAGCTGCTGGGGATTCTAAAAGGTGATGGAGAGTTGTGATTTGCATGATGTGATCCTTACCCTCAGCTGTAACCCTTCCATGGCTGCTCAGAAGTCTCTTCTCATGCCCTGTGCTGCCTGTCTCCACAAGCAGAAGGCTCATGCAATCCTGTGATGAAGAGAAACAAAAGTTTAGGGCAGGAAAAAAATGGGGTCACAGCAGGAGGAAGCCCAGAGTAAGAAAGCCCAGCTCAGAGAAGCAAACCAGGTACTGGTTTTGGACAGGGAAATAAACCACAGTAACCACATGAAGTAACTCCTCAGGAACACCTTGTCTCTCTCTAGCTCTGACTTGACAGTGCTTCATGTTCACTGCAAAGGCTGGGACTAGTCAGGACTCACAGCCATCCTCCGCCAACATCCCCAAAGAAAAGAAACTGGAGCTTCAAGACACCCAGGGCTGACACATTTCCACTGTGCCTGCTCCGCAGGATCCTCCCAGCCCTGGCTTCTCAGCCTTGTTCCCAGGTTGGGAAGTACCTGTCAGGCTGCCACATTTCCCACAAACTCTGGCTTGTCTTGCTACCTGGCCATAGCGATTCAATAGGCAAAACCCCAGCCTAGGAGCTCTTACCAGCCTTGCTGCTACCCTCCGGCTTCCAGAGCTGATGAATTTGGGGCTGTCCTGGAGCTGCAGATGTTAAGAGCTTCTGAAGCACTAATCCAAACAGTCAGCCTCTCTGAGCACAGATTAATCAGCCATCCCTCACCCCTCCTTAAGCAATGCAGCATCTGTCCAGGAATCCAAGCAAAATGGAGATTTCCTGGTTCAAGCAGGGCACCAGAGTGGAAAGTGGGGAACTGGGAAAGAAGGAATCCTCACCTGTGAGCTAGAGATGTTACTAACGAGCTGCCAATATAATGAGAAGCATATTACAAGTGCTCTTCAAAGAGGAGAGCGTGGTCATGCCCCCTCTTACACATAAGATCTATGAGGATTGTGCACCTCAGGGATCCTGCCATGCTGTTGCCTTCTTCAGATGTTCACAGGTAAGTGTATTCTCTTCAATACCATCTCTCCATTTTATTATCTTCAGCAGTGGCCCACAGTGACCCTGCTCAAAATCCTCACGTGAAGCCTGTGCAGCCATGTGCCTGTGCCCCAGGGCTGTGTCCAAAGTTTGTTGAATGGAGCTGTAGATGACCTCCTTACTAATTAGAGCAGATCAAACTCCTCATAGTTTTGTTGCTACTCATTTCTGGGAACTCATATTTCCTTCTGTCCCTGCTATCAACCTTCCAGTCTCTCCTTCATAGCCTGTGCAGTGATCTGCCCTCAAAGCCAAAGGGAAGCAGTGCATATGTGCTTAATTTTCACTCCATTTTTACAGAGTTCAGAGTTTTTCCATCCCCAGCTCAGTGTGAGAGGTGGCAATTCACTCATTATCACTGCATTTCTTGACCTTTTCTCTGAGAACCATTGTGTCTCTGCTTTCCCCTAAATAAGACCTGCATACTCACTGCTGTGATGGGGTCTCAGACTTTTCTGGCTCAGTTTCACTTTCCTGACTTTCAGTCCCACCTTACAACCTAGTGGCCTTCCACCAGCTCATAGAAGGGTCCCATCTTAGAGAATCTTTGTGCTCAGAGGTGTGCTGGCTCCTAGACCAGTACAAAAAGCTCCTCTGAGCTATTCCTTTATCTATGGAGTGAGCAGGACCAGTGCCTATGCAGTGAATAATCATGTCTGTGAAGTATGGCAGTGAAATGCACACAGAGGCTCAGACTTAAACAGACCCTATCCCTCTGTGGGAATGCCTTTGTTTCCTGCTCTGTGTACTTGATGATTCAAGTCTGTGAAATTTTACTCAAAATACTTGTGCAATCTCAAATGAAACAGCCTGAGTGGATGCAATCAGGTCCTGGTGCTATGAGTAGCTTAAAGAGAAGGAAGGAATTAGAAAATGAGCGGAGCAGGCTTTTGAATGGATGGTCCAGGCACTTTCTATCAGCCAGGGAGCAGTGAGCATGTTTCAGACACAGGGGCTCAGTCATGCTATCACCTTGTTATTGGGCTGTCAGTCTTTTAGCAGTGACAAAGGGGAAGCTGCAGCCAGAAAAGCAATTGGCAGCTCTAATTACCTTCTTCTCAATGCCAACCTTTGAACCAGCATGGGGGTGAAGGGGAATTTCCCCCTTCCACAGCTCCCACATTGCAGAGCTCAGCCAGGGATTCTGTTGTCCCACCGGGTGTCCTTTGTGTCTGACTGGGCACTATTGTCAGCCTTTGTGTCCCATTACCAGCTGGCTCATTTTCTTGACAGTTTTGAATGGTTGAAGAGAGCTTTGAAAGCCAAAAGACACAGCAAAGTGCCAGACAGGCTCCAGCTGCATGTTCCTGTCTCCAAGCATGGTAGAGCAGTGGGGACTGGGATGACAATGGCGGAAGTTGTCAGCATCGCCATTTGCCCAACCCAGCAATCAGAAAGCAAAAGCAAGAAGCATTTGGCATTGAGGACAGCCAGGACATCTTCACAAAAGTTTCTCCAAGACAAATTGTACAGCGATTCTTTGTTTTGGCTCTTTAACATGTTATGATCCCATGGCTCTGGGCTTTGGGAACTTAATGAATCACAGGATTGCAGGATCACAGAATAGTTGGGGTTGGAAGAGACCTCTGGACATCATCCTTGGTGCAACCTTCCTGGCTCAAGCAGGGTCACCCAGAGCAGGTTGCCCAGGATGGTGTCCACCTGGGTTTCAAATGACCCCAGAGACAGAGAATCCACAAGCTCTCTGGGCAATGGAATCTCCTGTGTTCCACTTTGTGACACTGCCCCTTGTCCTATTGCTGGGCAGCACAAGAAGAGCCTGGTCCCATCGTCCTGGCGCTTGCCCTTTAGATACTTCACTAGATCCCCCACTCCCCTCCTCTCCAGGCTGAACAACTCCAGCTCTCTCACCCTCTCCTCATAAAGATGTGCCAGCCTCCTAGCATCCTACTGGCTCTGTGCTGAATTTTCTCCAGTAGCTCCTTGTCCATCCTGAACTGGGGAGCCCAGAACTGAACACCTTATTCCAAATGTGGCCTCACTAGGGCAGACTAGAGGGGGAGAAGAACCTCCCTTGATCTACTGGCCACACTCTTCTTCATGCCTCTCAGCATCCTGTTGGCCTTCTTGACCACAAGGGCCCATTGCTCTCACAACATAAAGAGAAAGGGAACAAAACCGTAACTCTGAAAGCGTCATAATTGCCTTACTTCATCTGTCTGCCTTTGCCTCAGAGAAAGCACTTGTCCCTGAGGATCTGGCCTGGCCTTGTGTCTGTGTCGTGATCCTGTGCAAGGATCATTGCTGTCTCTACTGCAGACTTAGTTCTGTGGAGGGAACAGGAGGACTGTGGTGTTTCCTTCACTTCCCTGCTGCAGTCCGGTGAGGTGCTTTTGTGCTGCCAAGAGATGCTGGGCATGTGATATGGTTGGGCAGCTCCTCCATCCAGACAGCAGCTGCATCTGTTGGATTTGCTGCTTTCCCGGCTCTATGGCTGGAAAGACATGGTGAACAGTGCAAAACCGTGCACAAGTGTAATCACAGAATCATTTAGGTCAGAAAAAAAGGTTGAGATCATTGAGTCCACCCATCTCTCTAACACCACCAGGTCACTGCTGAATGGTGCCCCTCAGCACCACACCTACATGTGTTTTAAAAACCTCTGGGGATAGTGACTCAGACCCAGCCAGAGTAGCCTGTTCCAGGGCTTGACAACCCTTTCACTGAAGAAATCTCTCCTAACAGCCAGTCTGAATGAATAATCCAATGTAATCTAATGCCCAATCTAGAAGAATGACTCTGTGATGTAAGAACTCCTCACAAGCCAGGTCCTGGCTCTCTCAGGGCTTAAAGGCATGTATTTTCTTTGTATTTTCTTGGCTCAGCAGGATGTTGGCATTGGCTTGAGCCACCAGGAGGAGGTCTCCACTCAGGGAAGAGAGCCCTGACCTACTATAGGCCAGTAGAGCCTCTAAGGCTCTGCACAAGCCCTCCTGTGCTGGGTCTGAAAAGGGCTTTCCCCATACTGTGGGGGAATAGAGAAGCTGCCACCACCCCATGTCTGTGCAGGTCACAGCTGGACCCAGCTTTGTCTCCCTTTCCTCTTTCACACACGTCTCAGAAGTCTGCGGGGAAGCTGTATTTTCACTGAGCCATTTCAAAGCTCCCTTATTAACTACTTGCCAGCAGCCAGTTCTCTGATAATGGCTATCGCCTCTGGAAATTGCAGCCCCATAGCAACAAGGTGTTTAATGGCTATTATTCCTAAATGAAGGACACAGCTCTAGTAATCCACATCTTGCCTCTAGCAAAGTCCTCGGAAACGATGCTTTTCTTTCGCAGGTGAGGTGGACAAGTGCACACTCTTGCCCGGGTGTTAAAAAGGCACTCTCTGCCCTGGCAGTGCAGTTGTTCACCTCTACAAGTACTGCATTTTTAGTGACGATAGGAGAATCCCACAGGCGCTGCGAAAATGAACAGGTCCTAATCTTCCTTATAAGAAACAACAAGAAGTTTCAAGGGCAGGACTTAGTTAATCTGATTTCCAGCAGACACTTCAGGGACTGTGTCCCAGTGCTTGTGACAGCTTTCATCATAGAGCCTATGCTGCAGCTCCAGCCACCTCAGCAATCCTCCTCTGGTTCCATTACAGTTCATCAGCATCTCTCCCATGGAAGGATGGCCCTAAGCGGGGTATGGTACTCCAGATGTGCTCTCATGAGTGCCAAGTGAATAGGAGGGACCACTTCCTTTGGCTTGTCAGCTGTACGTGTGTTAACACAGCTTCATATGAAGTTGCCCTTCAGGGGCTGAAGGGAGCCTTGAGGCCAGAGCAGGAAAAGCTGCAAAGTTTTGCACTTTGCTCCTTTGCGTTGTCCTCATGCAGGCAGCCAGTGATGGCAGACAGCATGCATGACAGCGACAGTGTTGCTTCAAGGCATCCTTGAGCTTCGTCAGGCACTCAGGCTATTTTTTTGGTGCCCATTAAGTCCAGGCTGACAAACTTTCTTCCCACAGGACAGACACATAGACCACCCTCCCTTACTGCAGGGAGCCCTGGTACAACTCTACTCAACCCTGTCCCCATGACTGCCATGCCTGAAGCTCTCACAGATAAATTCCCTCCAGCACTCATTTCTACCCCTATACAGCTCTGTGCATGAGCTGGCTTCCAGCAGGACATTTTACCTTCCCTGGATGCAGTACAAGTGATACTGACAAGATGGGTAACATCTTGGAGAGCTCCAGCCAGAATGATTGAAGACTATAGGTGGGCCCACACATCCCCCCATTACTCTTCCTGCCTACCATGTGCCACCCTCCTCCACTCTATCAGCAATGTTGAGACAAATCAGAATAGTCTGAAGCTATGGATGAAGCTGGTAAAACTGGATAATCACTGCAGCATTACCTTGCTTGGGTGGAGACAAATGGTTTGGAGAGGCTACTGGGTGGGACTGAGCTGGCAGCCTCAACTGAAGGAGTGCATGGATAAGGAGCAACACTGGAGAGGGCTGAGTATACTCTCCAACCAACCTTCTTTATCATCAGGGAAATCAAAACACCCTGGTTGGGCTTTCTATAGACCAACTCTACCTGGTGAAAGCACTGTCATCCTGCAGGCTGGGCCTGGCACAGCGGGGAACTCACATGAGTGAGTGTGTGTTTGTGAAGCTCCTGTGCATGACTGCAGGCTGTGTGGATGGGAGAGCAGCTGACTGTGGGAGAAGATGAATGCAGCACTTGTCCCTGGGTGCATCAGCTCCAGCCAAGAGAACAGGATGGACAACAGCTGTGCCTGGCCTCAGCGACCACCTGCACTCACCATAGTCAGTAGCACTGCATGCCCTAAGAAAGATGCGATGAGCTGGCTTGAAACATGAAGTGTTTTTCACTGCATCTGGAGAGCTTTTTTTTTTTTACCCCCAGAACTTGGATGAAGGNGGAGCTCTGAGGTTGTGTCTCCTGCATTTTCTCTGTGCCAATGGAGCTGCAAAAGCTTTCCACATTTTTTAACAAAAGCAGCATTTCCCTCGCAGTCATCACAGGGCTCCCAGAGCTGGAGAACACTGAAGTCGTAACAGCGCTTTAACATCATTACACATTCTCTGCAGAGTGGGCAGGACAGAAGATCTCTGTCTTCAAGAGCCACCTAACCCAACGGGACAATTCCTGCCGCATAGCAGTGTGACCCCAGTGAGGGCTTTCATAGCAGCTGTGAAACTCTTTTCAACAAAGAACTGTCCTGTGGGGCACTGCCCGGCACTGGACCTGGTGCCTGAATGCCTCCAAGACTGACCTTCAGTTAGCCACAACACTCACGTCCAATGGTGGTGCAGATCAAGTCATTGCAAGAAGAGTTTATTTAAGTCCTAAAAGCACAACTTGGAAACCTGCAGGTCCAGTGGCAGATAATGCAGGGAACTTCCCACTCTCCAACCCTGAAAGCATGGAGGCATAGTTGGGCAGGTGATAAGAAAGGATTCACAGGACTCCCCAGATGCTGGATATGCAGGCTGGACTCTCTGGGCTAGAAAGGGACTTCTCTGAACTTGGATGTAGCTGGTGGTGAAGTGCTACCATTTGCTAGACACCCCAGCCTCTGCCAAGCAGGGCAACCCTGTCACAAAACCTGTCTAGAGGCAGCAACAGAGCAAGGTGACAGCAGCACCAGCTTGTTTGCTTGTACTCTCCAGGCTGAGAAGAATCACAGGATCATAGAATGGTTCAGGAGGGAAGGGACCTCAAAGACCATCCAGTTCCAACGCCCCCTGCCATGAGCAAGGACACCCCCCACCAGACCAGGGTGCTCAAGGCCCCATCCAGTCTGGCCTTGGACACCTCCAGGGAGGGGTCATCCACAGACTCCCTGGGTAACCTGGTCCAGTGTCTCAGCACCCTCATGATGAAGAAGTTGTGATTAACTTCAGGTCTAAATCTCCCCTCTTCCAGCTGCTGCTCTGAACACCAGTGATCTGAACCATTGCCGCTGCTCTGAACACTCAAAGCCCTTGGAAACAGCCCCTCCCAGCTTTCCTGTAGCCCCCTTCAGGGACTGGAAGGCTGCTCTAAGATCTCCCCGGAGTCCCCTCTTCTCCAGGCTGAACAGCCCCAACTGTCTCAGCCTGTCCCCATAGGAGAGGTGCTCCAGCCCTTCACTCATCCTCGTGGCCCTCCTCTGGGAGAATGCTCAATCTCCTTCCTGCGTTGGGGGCTCCAGAACTGGATGCAG